>PVLC010029542.1:0-20133 GCA_004027655.1 Graphiurus murinus
CATACGAAAAACAATCACTGTAATACACCACATAAACAGACTCAAAGACAAAAAATCACATGATCCATCTCAGTTGATGCTGCAAAAGCATTTGACAAGACCCAACACCCATTCATGCTAAAAGCACTGCAGAGAATCGGATAGAAGGAACATACCGCAAAATTATAGAGGCAATATACAGTAGGCCTACAACCAATATCATATTAAATGGAGAAAAACTGCAAGAGTTCCCACTAAAAACAGGAACAAGACAAGGCTGTCCATTATCACCTCTCCTGTTCAACATAGTACTTGAGATTCTAGCCAGAGCAATAAGGCAAGAGAAGGAAATCAAATGG
This sequence comes from Graphiurus murinus, assembly GCA_004027655.1. Lineage (NCBI taxonomy): Eukaryota > Metazoa > Chordata > Mammalia > Rodentia > Gliridae > Graphiurus > Graphiurus murinus. Next base: position 339 of record PVLC010029542.1, read on the forward strand.
GTAAAAATAGGGAAAGAAGAACTAACACTATCCCTCTTTGCAGATGACATGATACTAAGAAGACCTAACAAAGTCAGCCAAAAAACTTATAGAACTGATCAACAAATTCAGCAAAGTGTCTGGATACAAAATCAATCTTAAAAAATCAGAAGCTTTCCTGTATGCCAACCATTAAACCACTGAAAAAGAAATCCAGAAAACAATTCCACTCACAATAGCACCCCCAAAAATAAAATACTTAGGGATAAACCTACCCCAAAATAAAAGACCTCTATAAGGAAAACTACAAAAAACTGAAAAAAGAAATCGACAAAGACGTTAGAAGATGGAAAAATCTGCCATGCTCTTGGATAGGCAGAATAAATATCATCAAAATGGCCATCCTCCCAAAAGTAATCTACAGATTCAATGCAATACCCACGAAATTACCAAGGTCACTCCTCACAGACATGGAAAAATCAGTCCTTAAATTCATTTGGAACAACAAAAAGCCCAGGATAGCCACAGTAGTTCTTAGTAACAAGAACCATGCAGGAGGTATCACAATACCTGACTTCAAAATTTACTACAAAGCCACAGTAATAAAAACAGCATGGTATTGGCACCAAAACAGACACACAGACCAATGGAGCAGTATAGAAGATTCAGAAACAGACCCACATGCTTACAGTCAACTGATTTTTGACAAGGGAGCCAAAAACATACACTGGAAAAAAGATAGCCTCTTTAACAAATGGTGTTGGCAAAACTGGTTAACCATATGCAGGAAAATGGAAATAAACCCCACTTTCTCACCCTGCACAAGAGTCAATTCCAGGTGGATCAGAGACCTGGAAGTCAGGCCAGAGACCCTGCAGCTACTTGAAGAAGGCATAGGCTCAACACTTCAACACATAGGCACAGGTCAAAACTTTCTCAACAAGACCCCAAAAGCACAAGCAACTCAAAGGAAGATCAATACATGGGATTGCATTAACTAAAGAGCTTCTGTGCAGCAAAAGAAACTATCAAGAACCTCAACAGAGAACCCACAGAGTGGGAGAAAATCTTTGCCAGCTACTCTTCTGATAGAGGACTAACATCTAGGATATACAGAGAACTCAAGAAACTCACAGCTAAGAAAACAAATAACCCAATCAAAAAATGAGAAAAGGATCTAAATAGACACTTCACAAAAGAAGAAATACAAATGGCCAATAAATGTATGAGGAAATGTTCAACATCATTAGCAATCAGAATCAGAGAGATACAAATCAAAACTACCTTGAGATTTCACCTAACTTCAATCAGAATGGCAACTATCAAGAACACAAACAACAAATGCTGGCGAGGGTGTGGAGAAGTGGGAACTCTAATACACTGTTGGTGGGATTGCAAATTAGTGCAACCACTTTGGAAAACAGTATGGAGGATCCTCAGATGAATGGGAATGATACTACCATATGATCCAGCAATACCTCTACTGGGTATCTACCCAAAAGAATGGAAACCAAACTATCAGACCGACACATGTGTATCTATGTTTATAGCTGCACAGTTTACAACTGCCAAACTATAGAACCAGGCAAGATGTCCACCAACAGATGAATGGATTACAAAACTATGGGATATGTACACAATGGAATTTTACTCAGCCATAAAGAAGAACAAAATCATGTTATTTGAAAGGAAATGGAAGGAACTGGAAAACATTATGTTAAGTGAGATTAGTCAGTCACAAAAAGTTAAAAATCGAATGCTCTCCCTAATATGTGGAAGCTAGGGAGAAAATGGGACATAAGAGGGACTCCAGATGAAGGAGTATCCTTAGGTGAACAAAGAATTTGACTTAAAGGAAGGTGATGGGGGGAGGGGGACACCGTAATGAGCATGATGTACTTTCAAGATCACATCAAACTAAACTGACCTTGAGAAGGAGGGAGGAGGAGGGAGTGGGGCGGGAATTGGGGAAGGGTTAAATGAGAAATGTGTGCATGGATGTCTTTACCTATTCTGGCTTGTACCCAACAAAGATGTGTAATTATAGTGCACCAAATAAGGGAAAGATGAAAAAAAGATTTGCTAAAGTTACACCCGGAGATTTTGGATCTACGTAATGCGGAGCCCATTTCTATTAATCTGGCAGAAATACCTAAGACATTTGTAGATTGGCTTCAAGCCTGACCCTCATTTACCTCCTTACTAGGAGGAGTTATCATAGCAATAGCAATAGTCATTCTAGATTTATGCATTCTACCACTCATTGTACGCCTTGTGATTAATGCCTATGTTAGTATATGAGCAGATTTACATGGAATAAAAATGCAAGCACCTCCTCGCACGGGGCCTGGTAGTCAATGACAGGTTCAATTTTCTCAGGGCAAATCAACCTAAGACAGGGCTCATTGAATGACTCATTGAGACCCCATGACAGGTAAGATTAAGCACCTGGTAGGAAACGACCTAAGGCAGACACAGTCCCTCGTGCATTTTAAAATAAAAACGGGGGAGTTGTGGGAGCCCAGCTGGGCCCTTTCCCCCCTGGCAGTTGCTATCTGCATATATGAGTAATTATACTGACTCTTCTGCTATGGCTACATTGGCGTCTCGAAGTCTGGAGATTGCCCCTAGGATGCGTAGATGAAAGACCCTCCTACTTCTTAGAAAGTAAATATATGACCCTAAAGGAGTATGGTCTTATGACTCTAGAAAGTTTGCTTTACCAGGCTATGTTAAGAATGTGGGCTATACGTGTAAAACGAAGAAGTGGTGCTATTTGTGATCTGACAATGATTGATATGTCATAAATGTCTATGTAACCTTGTTGTACTCAAGAAGTGTATAAAAAATCTGTGCTGAAAAAAAATGAATTAATTAAAAAAATAAATAAATAAATAAAGAGGGAGACTTCATCCTCATTATTCTGGATCATATGCTGAATTCCATACTCCTACACAAATTAAAAGAATATCTGCAGAGGAGCCATTTCAGTAAGTGACAAAACAAAAAAAGAAAAAAAAAGAAACTATATAATCATGAGCCTAGTGGCTGCCTATAATAAAATTTATCCAAACAAATTAAGGATTTAGGAATAAAGAGACAGTAAAAGAAGTAGTAATAAACACTTTAGGAACTTTTTAAAGAGGCTGGTGTTTTCTAGCTACATGTTTTAATTGGAGACTATATGAGAGTTTTGTATGAAATAGGGAAGACAGCAAACTTGTTTCTTTACTTCTGTTATTTCTACCTAATAGATATGTTCATGATATTTAATTTGAACCTTATAACTATTTCCCATTAGTGTTTTCTGTAATTGTCCTTAATTTTAGGAGTAATCTTTTAGAATTAGACTTATATAGGGGAAAGGTTTTTTTTTTTTTTTTTTTTGCGGGTCTGGGGATTGAACTCAGGGGCATTCTACCTCCGAGCTATACCCCCAGCCCTATTTTTTATTCTTTATTTTGAAACCGGGTCTCACTAAGTTGCAGAGTGTCTCACTAGGTAGCTGAGGCTGGCCGCGAACCCGGATCCTCCGGTCTCAGCCTCCCGAATGCTGGGATTACAAGCATGCGCCACCACGCCCGGCTTGGGGGAAAGGTTTTTAATTGAGCATTACTTCAATTTCATATTTGTTTTTCTTTTTTTAAATCCAGGTAAAATTAACTTGCTATATTTTTAAAAATAGAATATGAAGTCACTTTTGTATAACTATTTGTGTATATATGTTTCTATGGTTATGAGAGACTGCTGGAATAAATGAAATTCACCAGGTATTAGGAATATTTATTTCTGATTGATGAAGCATAAAAAAGATGATTTTTATGCTTAAGGAAAAAAGATGAGTTGGGACTTCAAGGATTTTTTATAAGCATAACACATTTTATATGTTTGTTGAGACTGCAAATCGATAACCACTTTCCTAGAAGACTATTAGGCAGTATGTAGCAGGAAACTTGGAACTTTTATCCTTTTACCCAGTAATTCTATTTAGAAGAATTTATTCTAATAGAATATACACACGAATAGCTTTATCTCATCATCATTTTATATATACTTTATATCTAGAAACAGCAAAAAAAAAAGGCCACCTGAAGGGGAATGAACAAATAAATTACACAACATATCATTAATGGCAAGGGAAAATACTATCCTTCATGTCAAACATATAAAATATTTCAAAACAGTATCTTAACGGTGCATATGTGTTCTCTGGATAAGACTGGTAACTTTTCTGAACTTTTCACTTGCTGCTAATAAACCTGAATTCATAATCAACTTTACCAACTTATAAAACTGAGCTACTACTGTATAAATTATAAACTAAGATTATTCTGTTTTTCAACTTGGAACAGTTTGCCAGTTATTGAACACTGGCAATTAGAGAAGGGGCAAATGAGATGCTGAAAATTAGTACATATAACATTCTCATATAAGCAAAACCTAGGTTACTGGTTACCAGGTTATCCATTAATAGGTTTTGCTAATAGTATATTGCCTTCCAAAAGGAAAGCTGAGCAAGGGGCATTCTCCATTGCAGGTAGTTTTGGTTTTTCTTAATGAAAAATAGATATATACAAAAGTAGGGAGAAGCCAAGCATGGTGGTGCATGCCTGTTAATTCCAGTACTTGGGAGGCTGCAACAGGAAGATCACAGGTTCAAGACCAGCCTCAGCAACTTGGTGAGACTTTCAGCAACAGAGCAAGACCCTGTTTCAAATAAATAAATAAATAAAATAAATAAATAAATAAATAAATAAATAAATAAATAAATAAATAAATAAAAAGAGCTAAGAGTGGCGCTCAGAGGCAGAATGCCCCTAGGCTCGAACCCCTAGTACCATACACACACAAAAAGGTAGAATAAAATGACACCTGTTCTCCAAGACTTGGAAGAAGTCTGATTGTTAATTTTAAAGAAATCATGAGTGCTCAAAGTCATACTTTAAGCATTACCTAAGTGAGCTATCCCATTAACAAAACAGATGATATAACTCCACCTCTGAAGTTCTGAAGGACATTGAAACTTTAATATAAAAAATTAACAGTATGCCGGGCATGGTGGTGCATGCTTGTAATCCCAGTACTCGGGAGGCTGAGACCGGAGGATCCAGGATCACAGCCAGGCTCAGCTTCTTAGTGAGGCTCTCTGCAACTTAGTGAAAACCCGTTTCAAAATAAAGAAAAAATAGGGCTTGGAAGTAGGATGCTCCTGGGTCCAATCCCCAGTATCACCAAAAAGAACAACAGTACAATATATAATCTTAACTAAAGATGTAAATATAGCAGGAATACCCTCAACTCCTACATTTCATGGAATATTTTAGATATCTTCTATGCTGGAAAATAGGAAGAGCCCAGGGTGTCTGATGTTTAAGTAACACATATGTGAAGAAGCAGCCAGGAGTTGTGGCACACACTTGTAATCCCAGTATTTTGGAGGCTGAGACAGGAAGATCACAGGTTTGCAGCCAGCCTTAGCTTCTTAGTGAGGCCCTCTGCAACTTAGTAGTGAGACCCTGTTTCAAAATAAAGAATTAAAAAATAGGGCTAGGGATGTAGCTTGGAGGTAGAGTGCCCCTGGGTTCATCCCCAATTCTACAAAAATAAAAAAATACAAATAAAAAAATGAAAAAGCAGAGTAAAGATAACATACTGTCCTTAAAATATATTTCTATCTACATATTCTGTTCATGTCCAGAAAGATCTAAAACATCATTTGACCTAAAATCCTTGGTAAATATGACTAAGGGGACAGAGAAATTACCTTACCTCAATGCATAGTACCAAAATATCTAAAAAAATACGGTACCAACAACTTGAGTCTGAATTCCAATACAGTCATTAACTGCAGTGACAGTGTTTCAGGCAGTAGCCATAAGGTGGAACTTAAAAATTCCAATTGCCTAGTGAGGTTGTAAAAGCATCATGACTTTATGGTGCAATGCATTACTCACAAGTTTACAATGATGGATAGTATAAACAAAATCTTTACTGCTAGTTGTATAAAAGTACAACACATTCAATTTTATACAGTACATAATACTACTTATTTTTAAAACATACTCCTAAATTGGGCATGATTGCACATACTTGTAATCCATACTTGGGAGGCTGAGACAGAAAGATCTCAGGTTCAAGGCCAGCCTCAGCAACTTAGTAAGACTCTCAATGACCTAGCAAGACCCTGTTTCAAAATAAAAAAGGCTGGGGGTATAGCTCAGAGGTAAAATGCCCCTGGGTTCAATTGCTAGGACCACAGAAACAATAAAAGAAACATGCTGGGCATGGTGGAACACACCTGTAATCCCAGTATTTGGGAGGCTGAGATAGGAGGATTGCCGGTTTGAGGACAGCCCCAGCAACCTAGTGCGACCCTATATACAAACAAAAAATAAAAAGGGCTTGGGGTGTAGCTCAGTGGTAGAGTGCCCCTGGGTTCAATCCCCAGTACCACAAAAAAATAAGAAAACAAGACATACTCCTACTTATTAAAAAAAAAAAAAATTAAGTTTACTGACAAACAATATGCTGTGTTACACTGGCAGCAGCTTCATGTATCTCACGTTGACTGCATCAAGAGGTGAAGTCCAGTGACTGATTAGATGGTATCATCTAGTCTGGGGGAAGGGAGATATTACTGGGGATTGAATCCAAGGACATTCTACCTCTGAGCTACACTTCCAGCCCTTTTTTATTTTTAATTTGAAGTAGGGTCTAAGACTGGACTGGAACCTATTAGGATCCTCCTGTCTGAGCCTCCTAAGTACTGCGATTACAGACATGCGCCACCATGCTTGGCTCCATCTAGGTTTTTGTTGTTGTTGTTGTTTTTCCTTTTGCAGTAATGGGGATTGAACCCAGGAGCATTCTACTTCTGAGCTATACGCCCAGTCTTATTTATTTATTTTTTATTCTTTATTTGGAAACAGGGTCTCACTAAGTTACGGGGAGCCTCACTAAGTAGCTGAGGCAGGCTGTGAAATGAACATGGATCCTACAGTCTCAGCCTCCCAAGTACAGGGATTATAAGCGTGCACCGGATAATAAGTTTTTGTAAGCACATTCTGTGATGTTTGCACAATAATAAAATCACCCAGCAATGCATTTCTCAGAATGTTTCCCAACATTAAACAGCATATGACTGTAATTCTATAGTTACTGGTCACAAGCATTATTCACAAACAATTTACCATCCTGGCAAGTGTGCTTTGTACCTGGCAGTACAGAAACCAGAATGGATGGAGACTGGCATATAATAGTTCCTCAGTAAATAAGAATTATCCTCACTGTACTCCAATTCCCAATGTTAGTCTCAATGTTTAAAACACTGCTTCCAAAGATGTATTTCAATTCAAATTCCAGCATCTTAAGAGTACTATCTATGGAATTCACTTTATTGCTTTCCTCTTCAGTTTTCATTTTCATTTCAATACCTCATCTATCAACTTCATAAGGGTGTTGTGAAAATCCAATAAAACAAAGGACATGAAAAGATCCTTCAATCTCTAAAACTAGATTTAAAATACTCACTAAAAGTAAGAAACTTTTCCCTTTTTTTGTTATATTTCCATCATCTAAGCCAGATGAATTAACCAAAGTTGACTCTTGTCAAAAAGATTTATTAACTTAAAATAGAACTTCAAACACAGACAAAAGCAACTTTCATTTCAAGTTTAAATGTTTGATATACAAGCGTGTAAAAGAAAAAAATTTTTAATCCATGTTGTAGTTTTATTTTATTTTTTTTACCTTTTAAAAATTTTTTGGCACTACAAGGTTCTGTAAAGAATAGAAGTGACAAATTTAAAACACATGAAATCCTCTCCTAATTCTTAAGAACTATATATATATGTGTATATATATATATATATATATACACACACACATATATATGTATATATATATATAAAGTCTGAAGCAACCAAAGTATGAATACAGCTAATAGAAAATAAAGAATGTAATATTTTAAATTCTCTCTTTATACAATTCATCAAGGTTAAACAAAACATAAAATTCCCTTAAAAATAGGGTAATAAAATAGATGAAATTTGTATCACTCAATTTAGTGATACTAGTAAAAACTATAGTTCATATTTATATACAAATAATACAGTGTTTAAAAACAGTCTTAGAATTTAAATAAGCTATCTAAACATGTTAAAATTTTAAACCAGGACCTGATTTGTTTTGCTTTCCATTAAATGTCACTTTTTCTGCTGAATGTAACTGACATTGAGGTACGGATACCCTTGAGACAGCAGGAATGGCTGGTTGCTGTGCATCGGTAGACCAGCTGAAAGAAAATGGACTCGCATTACTCCGACACGTTTCCTCTCGGTGGGTGGGGACAACGCTCTCTACACCGACGGGTGGCACATCTGTCTGTTGGATACAACACAGACAGGAAACTGAAAGGCTTGTGCCTATTTGTCTGACAACCTCTTAGAATTAACTTATAATTAGTTCTCTTTTCTTCTAGTTATAAAATAGGAGATGAAGCATGACTAAACATTTGGAGGGGAAAGGATAAAGGAAAAGGAGAAGGAAATAAAGGTATATGAAAGAAAGGAAGAGATAAAAGAGATGAAGGGGAAAAAATCTATGGGCTTGTATAACTGATATACCTTCCCTAGCCTTAGATTTCTGCTCAAGAAAAGAGCCTAACCATAGTCAAGGTTCTGCCAGTATGTTATACAGGGGTGCCCCAGCAATACATAGATAGTTTAGGAAGGCTTAAATGTATCAAGTCTGAGACTTTTTACCAGAGACTTCTCCTTAAATTTATCATTTCATTCAGTCAACATTCTCTGATCTGTGCCGATAATTTCTCAAACTCCTACATCTAACTATAATGACTCTGATTCTGAACTCCTGGGTTAAACAAGAGCTGAAGGCCAGAATCTGGCATTGGCTATTAGAACATGCCTACATTTAAGACAAGTAAATTATATAAAATGCTCCTAGTTCTTAGGAATTTTTAGTTTATAATATGTTACCTATGTCACAAAGCCATTATATTGGTACTACTATAGCACCAGCAGAATGTAATAAATTCTAATTTCATTCAAATCCTACTTTTACTAAACAAACCTATGTCTCTATTTGTTTTTGTTTTTTTTTTTTTGTGGTACTGGGGATTGAACTCAGGGGCATTCTACCTCCGAGCTACACCCTCAGCCCTATTTTTTATTCTTTATTTTGAAACAGGGTCTCACCAAGTTGCGGAGTGCCTCACTAGGTAGCTGAGGCTGGCCGCGAACCCGGATCCTCCGGTCTCAGCCTCCCAAATGCTGGGATTACAAGCGTGCGCCACCACGCCCGGCCTCTATGTCTCTATTTGACTGAATAACTTCTATCAGATCCCTACTTCTTACTAAACCAGGGCCAGACTCTTTCATAGTATAATTTTGGCCTATCCTCTAGCATTATCATTTATACCAATTTCCCAAATACTTCCATCCCTGAGTGTTATTTATTCCTCACTGTGTCAGACAAAGTCAGTAACTTTGCACATATTATTTCCTGCTTGTAATCCCAGCATTCGGGAGGCTGAGACCGGAGGATCCGGGTTCGCGGCCAGCCTCAGCTACCTAAGTGAGGCACTCCGCAACTTAGTGAGACCCGGTTTCAAAATAAGGAATAAAAAATAGGGCTGGGGGTATAGCTCGGAGGTAGAATGCCCCGGAGTTCAACCCCCAGTACCGCAAAAAAAAAAAAAAAAATAGAGAATAAAAAATAGGACTGGGAGTATAGATCGGAGGTAGACTACCCCTGGGTTTAATCCCCAGTACCGCAAAAAAAAAAAAAAAAAAGTATATATATATATAAATTTCAAGATCTACTACTTCAAATGTCAAGATAATCTCTGAAAATCTTACTCCCTCTGCTAGGGCAATGGTAACTGATTCTTCTAAACTCCTTATTTTACATGTTTCACTTTCCTAATAAAAAGTACATTAAGTATGGGGATTTTGTCTTACTCCTGCTCAAGCAATAAACACCTAGCAGAGTCTTAACATACACAGTATGTTCTCTCATAATAAATGTTTACTAAATGTATGAATTTTCACTTCCAAATCCTGGCCTTCACTGAGTCTCCCTGTTCCAGAATAAAACCCACCTAGCCTGTTAACCAATTTGTAAGCAATGTTACCTTGAGTATAGAAAGGTTTGTTCTGCTGAAATCTTGCATTTCCCTGATGCATGAAGTTTTGATGCAAACCATAAGGCCACGAAGCTGGGACGAGGGGAAAATGGGGACGTGGTGCATGTTCCCAAGGAATTGGAGGATTTAGTCCTCGAAAGCCTGGCTCTGCATTTCAAATAGAAAAGAAAAATATATCTTAAAACATACATATAGACTAAACCAAATCCACATACCAAAAATACGTAAAGAATCAATGTTATTTGCTCAAATCATTTCTAAGAGAGACATACAAGAAAAAATATTCAACAACATATCACTGCTATATCACGTAGCAAACAATGTTCTGAAGCGGGGTATAATCCAGCATAGCCTAGCCTTTGAAGGTCAAAAAAGGTTTTCTTAAGTTGACTAAGCAAAGTTTTAAAGAACAAGGAACAAGTTAGGCAAAATGGGACAAGAGAAGGCATTTTAGAGAGAAGGAATAGAATGTACAAAAGTCTGAAAGCAGAAAAGCACCGTTAAGTTTGGGAGCTACAAAACAGCAATATAGAAATAAGGGTAAGAAGGGAAGTGGTAGGATAAAAAGCTGAACAGGTAGGTGGAGATATACATCTAAAGAACCTATTAAAGGTCATGCTAAGAAACTTACATTTTATCCCTAAAACAATGCCAACTATCCCAGAATCAGTCATTTATTTATTCACTGTGGTACTAGGGATTGAACCTAGGGACATTCTACCTCTGAGCTATAACCCCAGCCCTTCTTTTGTTTATTTTTGCTTTGAAAAGGGGTCTTGCTAATTTGCTGAGAGTCTTACTAAATTGCTGAGGCTGGTATTGAACCTGCGATTCTCCTGCTGCAGATCCCCAAGTACTGGGATTACAGGTGTGCATCACCATGCCCAGCTCAGAATCATTTTTATCTTGGGCATGAAAGTAGGTTCTCTCAGAAGCTTGAGTGTAATTGTTGAGAGCCTGGGTTTAGAATGGTTAGAACTTGGGATGAAGCAGGTCTAAATTCACATCACAGTTCTGAAAATTATTAAGGTTCCATTTTGAACCTCAGGTTGTTATGAGAATTAAATGAGAAAACAAAAATAAAGTGTCTTACACAAGTTCTGACATATAGATTGAGAGTAAAAAAATGCATGAGCCATATTCTATGTTCTATGGCTAAGCACTCACCAAAACCTATTGTTCTTTAAGATGTATCTTTAGGTCATTTTTATTTCATTTTAATTAATTAATTTTTTATGCAGAACTGGGGATTGACAGGAGCATTCCAACTCCAAGCTACACATCCCCAGCCCTATTTTTTATTCTTTTTATGTGTGTGTGCGCGGTATTGGGGATGGAACTCAGGGACGTTCTATCTCCAAGCTACACCCCCAGCCCTATTTTATTCCTTTATTTTTTGAAACAGGGTCTCACTAAGTTGCAGAGGGACTAAGTTGCTGAGGCTGGCCACGAATTTGCAATCCTCCTGTCTCAGCCTCCCAAGTACTGGAATTACAAGCATGTAATATCATGCCCAGCTTTTATTCTTTATTTTGAAACGGGGTCTCACCAAATTGCATAGGGCCTCACTAAGTAGTTGAGGCTGGACACGAACCTGTGATCCTCCTGTCTCAGTCTCCCAAGTTTTGGGATTACAGGCATGCGCCACCACGCCCTGCTAGGTCATATTTATTAAGTAGCAGTACCCATTGAATCTTTTAGATCCTTTCTGGTGGCTTTTTTCATTGAAGGTCATAATATGGTAGTAAATAACTGAAAGACACTGCATTAATTCATGAAAATTCCTAGCAGGAACTCAAATTAGGAGGTATGGAATGGGGGAAGAGTAGGGAGCAGAATAACTAAAACCCGTATTAGCTGCCTTCCTACAAGCTCAGTCTTCCTGAGAGATAACCAGAAAGATAAAACAGCTGGTTCACTGTAAGTTCATAAAGCCACATCACAACTAAGGGTTGAAATTGAAGGGCTCAGGGTTTACAAAATAAATGAGACTGGGTGTACAAATTAAGTCATGATCAATACAGAAATGATGTTTTAGCATGAAAGAGTTTTTTTTTTTTTTTTGCGGTACTGGGAATGGAACTCAGGGGCATTCTACCTCCGAGCTATACCCCCAGCCCTATTTTTTATTCTTTTATTTTGAAACCGAGTCTCACTAAGTTGCGGAGTGCCTCACTAGGTAGCTGAGGCTGGCCTCGAACCCGGATCCTCCGGTCTCAGCCTCCCGAATGCTGAAATTACAAGCGTGAGCCACCACGCCCGGCTTGAAAGAGTATTTTTAAGGATATATTCCAATCCTCCATGCTGATTTTTCATGACCAAATGTTTTTATAGTACAAGCAATAAAGTCTCACTAAAGATAATTTGAAAAATAGGAAAATTCAAAAATCCTCTACTCTGAAAAAACTATAATTATCATTTTTAAATATTCCCCCCCATTCTTCTATTTTTATTTATGTATGTATGTATGTATGTATGTATTTATTTATTTATTCTGCGGTACTGGGGATTGAACCCAGGGACATTCGACCTCCGAGCTACATCCCCAGTCCTATTTTGTAATTTTTGTTTTGAAATAGGGTCTCACTAAGTAGCAGAGAGCCTCACTAAGTAGCTGAGACTGGCCGCGAACTCGGATCCTCCAGTCTCAGCCTCCCAAATGCTGGGATTACAAGTATGCTCCACCACACCCAGCTCCCATTCTTCTATTTTAAATACAGTAGCAATTTCAGTTTTAATACTGAATTCTGTACCTACACAAATAATATTTACTAAACAATATTATGTAATAATATATAACATGGATTATGTATCTACCATGTCGGACACTAAAATAGCTACTAGAGAAATAAGTGACAGACAAGAAAGAATTCTTGGCCCAAATCTAATGGGTTATGCAGACAAGTAAACAGGCAATTTTAAGACAGTAAGACTTATATTAAGAGCTGGGCTTAGTGTTGTACATCTGTAATTCAGTACTTCAGAGGCTGAGACAGGAAGATTGCAAGTTTGAGGACAGCCCCAGGGTTCAATTCCTAGTACCATACACACACACACACACACACACACACACACACACACACACACACACATAGATATATTAAGGAACTAGGAAGACAGAAAGAACTTCTAACACAGCTGGAAGACAGGATCAATTAAAGGCTTTCTGAAGTGATGTAAATTTAAAAATGGAGGATGAGTGGGTTAGTGTAGCTTTGAGGCAAGGCAGAAGGTGGTGTGATAAGGTAATGGAGACGAGACGACACTCAAGGCAGAAAAAAAAAACACTTAAATAACTAGGGGTAAGAGACCATATGGCATGTTTTGAGAGACATTTTGTTAATTAGTTTATGTTGAAACAGAGATCAACTAGTAGCAAGTGGGGGGGGGGGCTTGATATTATAAAAACAGAGCAACAGAGCAAAACACTGGATCTGTATACATGGATACATAACTCAATAACTATCATGGCATATACACAATATCTGTTAACTGACATAAGCAGAGTCCATGTTAGAAATCTGACATTTATGCTCAGCAAAATACATTATTTGCTTTGTTCCAAACAGGTTGGACATACCTTCTCCATCACAGTTCTCTAAGAAATAGCATACTTCTGTTTAAAATTACCCATAAAATTCCTCTAAAATTTGATGAAAATCATCATTTTACAACTCCTAGTGAAATAACTGTTGACAACAATTATCAACGGCAACTAAGACTATTAAGTATAAATTAATGAGGAACTTTATAATAGATAGAATAGGCTAATATCACCTAACTCAAAGATTAATCTTAAGTCACTAAAATAGGAACAAGCAGAGAGTTACGTTTCTTCTTTAGTGAGGGATCAGGAAATACACTGGACCAACCAAGAAATATTCTTGCTAAACAAAGAACCCAGATCTAACCGGGCATGATGGTGCACTCCTATAAATCCCAGCTACCTGGGAGGCTGAGACAGGAGAATCACGAGTTCTTGGTCAGCCTCAACAATTTAGCAAGACCCTGTCTCAAAATAAAATTAAAAAAGAAAAAAGGGCTGGAGGTGTAGCTCAGTGGTAAGAGTGCTTGCCTAGCATGTGTGGAGTCCTAACGTCAATCCCCATTGCTGCAAAATAAATAAATAAACAAGCAAATAAATACAAAAAGAACCTGGGTATAATGAGCCTCTGAATCTAACTACAAGTTTACAGGAAACATGGGAACAAAGGCTCATATTAAATTATGCCCAAAACATAAAATCAGCCAACTCCAGAATATGAGAAATTATAGTTTTTGTTGTTGTTGTTTTGTTTTGTTTTGCAAAAAATACTTAATATGGGGAAATAGTGAAAGGAACTTCTATAAAGGATATATATATATTTTTTTCTTTGCGGTACTGAGGATTGAACCCAGGAGCATTCTACCTCCAAGCTACACCCCCAGCCCTATATTTTACTCTTTATTTTGAAATGGGGTCTCACAAAATTGCAAAGGGTCTCACTAAGTAGCTGAGGCTGACTGTGAACCTGTGATCCTTCTGACTGGGATTACAAGTGTGAGCCACCATGCCTGGTTTTTAAAGAATATTTATGATATATAAAAATCACATGGAATATATGGGGTTTGTTTGAATCGTGATGCAAATAAAATAAAAAGGTTTTTTTGTTTTTGTTTTTGTTTTTTATTTTTTTTGTCCTGGGGATTGAATCCAGGGGCATTCTACCTCTCATTTAGACACCCAGCCCTATTTTATTTTTATTTTGAAACAGGGTCTCACTAAGTTGCTGAGGCTGTCCTCAAACCTGCTGCGATCCTTCTATCTTAGCCTCCCAAGTACTGGAACTACAGGCACGTACCACCATGCCTAGCTCATGCTCTTTTTTTTTTTTTTTTTGGTGGGGACTAGGGGTAGCAGAGATTGAATCCAAGGGCATTCTACCTCCAAGCTATACCCCCAGCCCTATTTTATTCTTTGCTTTGAAACTGGTCTTGCTAAATTGCTATAATCTCATTAAATTGCTGAGGCTGGCCCTGAACCTACAATCTTCCTGTCTCAGCCTCACAAGTACTGGGATTACAGACATGTGCCACCACTCCCAGCAAGATGCTCTTTCTTTAGACAAACAGGGAAAAATGAAGGAGTAGGTATCAGATGAGATTGCATGCAGAAATGTGTGTGTGTGGTATAACTGGGGATTGAATCTAGGGCTGTTCTACCCAGCCCTTCTATTTTTTATTTTGAAACAGTCTCAGTAAATTACTGCACACTGGCCTTAAACCTGTGATGCTCCTGTCTCAGTCTCCCAAATACTCGGACTACAGACATATTTCACCACCTCCAGCTATGGTCATATGATTGTTTTTAGGAGACTGAAGTTTAAGAGCAAATTTGAGCCAGGATCATGCCTGTAATCCCAGTACTTGGGAGGGTGAGACAGGAGGATGACAGGTTCAAAAACAGCCTCAGCAATGGAGTAAGACTCTCAGCAACCTGGTAAGACCCTGTTTCCAAACAAAAAATAAAAAAGGCTGAAGCTCAGAGATAGAATGACCCTGAGTTCAATCCCCAGTACCAGAAAGAAGAAAGAAAGGAAGGAAGAAAAGCAAATTTGATCCAGTGTCTAGAATTTGATTAAATATTTAAGCCAATAAATTTTCTAAAAGGTGGTAAAGGGGCTGAGCGTGGTGGCACATGCTTGTAATCTCAGTACTTGGGAGGCAGAAGCAAGAGAATCACAGGTTTGCAGCCAGCCTCAGCTACTAAGTGAGGCCTTACACAACTTAGTGAGACCCTGTTTCAAAATAAAGAATAAAAATAGGGCTAGGGGAGTAGGGCATGGTGGCACATGCTTGTAACCCCAGTACTTAGGAGGCTGAGACTGAAGGATCTGGGTTCATGGCTGGCCTCAGCTACTTAGTAAGGCCCTCCACAACTTAGTGAGACCCTGTTTCAAAATAAATCAAAGTAAAGAATAAGAAATAGGACTGGGAGTGTAGCTCAGGGGTAGAATACCTGAGTTCAATCCCTAGTACTGAAAAAAATTTAAAAATAGGTCTGGGGGTGTAGCTCAGAGGAATGCCCCCGGGTTCAATCCACAGTATCGCAAAAAAAAAAAAAAAAAAGTGGTAAGGAATCAGATTAAAAATTGCAAATTAATGATAACTGTTAAGTCTAATCATGAAGGGCTCATTATACTTTACTCTCTTCTTGTGTGTTTCAGAATTTCCATATTAGTGTGTGTGTGTGTGTGTGTGTGTGTGTGTGTGAGAGAGAGAGAGAGAGAGAGAGAGAGAGGTTGAATCCAGAGGTGTACTTCCAAGCCACAACTCTAGCCTTTTTTATTTTGGGCTTTCAAATGGGGTCTCTCTAGGTTGCTGAGAGTTTTGCTAAGTTGCTGGGGCTCCATATTAGTTGCTGGTCTTCATATTAGTTTTTAAAATACAGATAATTATCACTAAAAAACTAGATATAAAACAAGCAGAAATGGTATATATATAAATGGTATAACTCTTTTTGAAATAGGCAAGTATAAATAAAAGTTAATATATCAAAATATTACTTAGTAGTTAAATCTAGCAATAGAGATTGAAGATTATTTTACTTTATTTTTCTTTTTCTTTTAAATTTTTAATTGGTGAATTGTAATCACACATATTTGTTAGGTATAAGCTGGTATAGGTAAAGGCATACATGGACACATTTCTCATTTAACCCTCCCCAATTCCCGCCCCACTCCCTCCTCCTCCGTCCTTCTCAAAGTCAGTTTAGTGATTGACTTTGATGTGTTCATGAAAGTACATCATGCTCATTACGGTGTCCCCCCTCCCCTCATCACTTTCCCTTAAGTCAAATTCTTTGTTCACCTAAGGATTCTCCTTCTTCATCTGGAGTCCCTTTTATGTCCCATTTTCTCCCTAGCTTCCACATATTAGGGAGAGCATGCGATTTTTCACTTTTTTTTTTTTTTTTTTTTTTTGCGGTACTAGGGATTGAACACAGAGGCATTCTACCTCCGAGCTACACCCCCAGCCCTATTTTTTATTCTTTATTTTGAAACCAGGTCTCACTAAGTTGCAGAGTGCTTCACTAGGTAGCTGAGGTTAGCCTCGAACTCAGATCCTCCGGTCTCAGCCTCCCGCATGCTGGGATTACAAGCATGCACCACCACGCCCGGCTCGATTTTTTACTTTTTGTGACTGACTAATCTCACTTAACATAATGTTTTCCAGTTCCATCCAGTCCCCTACAAATAACATGATTTTGTTCTTCTTTATGGCTGAGTAAAATTCCATTGTGTACATATCCCATAGTTTTGTAATCCATTCATCTGTTGATGGACATCTTGGCTGGTTCCATAGTTTGGCAATTGTAAACTGTGCAGCTATAAACATAGATACACATGCGTTGGTCTGATAGTTTGGTTTCCGTTCTTTTAGGTAGATACCCAGAAGTGGTATTGCTGGATCATATGGTAGTATCATTCCCATTCGTGTGAGGATCCTCCATATTGTTTTCCAAAGTGGGTTCCCACTTCTCCACCCTCTCGCCAGCATTTGTTGTTGTGTTCCTTATGATTGCCATTCTGATTGAAGTTAGGTGAAATCTCAAGTTAGTTTTGATTTGTATCTCTCTTATTGCTAATGATGTTGAACATTTCCTCATACATTTATTGGCCATTTGTATTTCTTCTTTTGTGAAGTGTCTATTTAGTACCTTTTCCCATTTTTGACTGGGTTATTTGTTTTCTTAGCTGTGAGTTTCTTGAGTTCTCTGTATATCCTAGATATTACTCCTCTATCAAAAGAGAAGCTGGCAAAAATTTTCTCCCACTCTGTGGGCTCTCTGTTAAGGTTCTTGATAGTTTCCTTTGCTGCACAGAAGCTCTTTAATTTAATGCAATCCCATGTATTGATCTTCCTTTGAGTTGCTTGTGCTTTTGGGGTCTTGTTGAGAAAGTTTTTACCTGTGACTATGTGTTGAAGTGTTGGGCATATGCTCTCTTCAAGTAGCTGCAGGGTCTCTGGCCTGACTTCCAAGTCTTTGATCCACCTTGAGTTGACTCTTGTCCAGGGTGAGAAAGTTGGATTTATTTCCATTTTCCTGCATATGGTTAACAAGTTTTTTGTTTTTGTTTTTTTGCAGTACTAGGAATTGAACTCAGGGGCATTCTACCTCTGAGCTATACCCCCAGCCCTATTTTTTGAAACTGGGTCTCACTAATTTTCAGAGTGCCTCACTAGGTAGCTGAGGCTGGCTGCGAACCCGGATCCTCCAGTCTCAGCCTCCCAAATGCTGGGATTATAAGCGTGTGCCACAACACCCGGCTAGGTTAACCAGTTTTGCAAACACCATTTGTTAAAGTGTTAAAGAGGCTATCTTTTTTCCAGTGTATGTTTTTGGCTCCTTTGTCAAAAATCAGTTGACTGTAAGCACGTGGGTCTGTTTCTGAATCTTTTTTTTTTTTTTTGCAGTACTGGGGATTGAACTCAGGGGCATTCTACCTCTGAGCTATACCCTCAGCCCTATTTTTTATTCTTTATTTTGAAACCGAGTCTCACTAAGTTGCGGAGTGCCTCACTAGGTAGCTGAGGCTGGCCTCGAACCCGGATCCTCTGGTCTCAGCCTCCCGAATGCTGGGATTACAAGCGTGCGCCGTGCACCACCACGCCCGGCTTGTTTCTGAATCTTCTATACTGCTCCATTGGTCTATGTGTCTGTTTTGGTGCCAATACCATGCTGTTTTTATTACTGTGGCTTTGTAGTAAATTTTGAAGTCAGGTATTGTGATACCTCCTGCATGGTTCTTGTTACTAAGAACTACTGTGGCTATCCTGGGCTTTTTGTTGTTCCAAATGAATTTAAGGACTGATTTTTCTATGTCTGTGAGGAGTGACCTTGGTAATTTCGTGGGTATTGCATTGAATCTGTAGATTACTTTTGGGAGGATGGCCATTTTGATGATATTTATTCTGCCTATCCAAGAGCATGGCAGATTTTTCCATCTTCTAAGGTCTTTGTCGATTTCTTTTTTCAGTTTTTTGTAGTTTTCCTTATAGAGGTCTTTTATTTTGGGGTAGGTTTATCCCTAAGTATTTTATTTTTGGGGGTGCTATTGTGAGTGGAATTGTTTTCTGGATTTCTTTTTCAGTGGCTTAATGGTTGGCATACAGGAAAGCTTCTGATTTTTTAAGATTGATTTTGTATCCAGACACTTTGCTGAATTTGTTGATCAGTTCTATAAGTTTTTTGGCTGACTTTGTTAGGTCTTCTTAGTATCATGTCATCTGCAAAGAGGGATAGTGTTAGTTCTTCTTTCCCTATTTTTACCCATTTGATTTCCTTCTCTTGCCTTATTGCTCTGGCTAGAATCTCAAGTACTATGTTGAACAGGAGAGGTGATAATGGACAGCCTTGTCTTGTTCCTGTTTTTAGTGGGAACTCTTGCAGTTTTTCTCCATTTAATATGATATTGGTTGTAGGCCTACTGTATATTGCCTCTATAATTTTGCGGTATGTTCCTTCTATCCGATTCTCTGCAGTGCTTTTAGCATGAATGGGTGTTGGGTCTTGTCAAATGCTTTTGCAGCATCAACTGAGATGGATCATGTGATTTTTTGTCTTTGAGTCTGTTTATGTGGTGTATTACAGTGATTGTTTTTCGTATG
>PVLC010029543.1:0-20133 GCA_004027655.1 Graphiurus murinus
GAACTGGGGATTGAACTCAGGGGCATTCTACCTTCGAGCTATACCCCCAGCCCTATTTTTTTATTCTTTATTTTGAAACCGAGTCTCACTAAGTTGCGGAGTGCCTCAGTAGGTAGCTGAGGCTGGCCGCGAACCCGGATCCTCCAGTCTCAGCCTCCCGAATGCTGGGATTACAAGCGTGCGCCACCACGCCCGGCTTGTTTTTTTATTCTTTATTTTGAAACACGGTCTCACTAAGTTGCAGAGTGCCTTACTAGGTAGCTGAGGCTGGCCTCGAACCCGGATCCTCTGGTCTCCGCCTTCCAAATGCTGGGATTACAAGCGCGCACCACCACCCCCACATCCACATTATTAAAGGAATTTCTTATTTTGAATTGATAGTCTGGGGAAAACCTTCACATTTTCATGTGTTAAACGCTAGCCTGGACTGACCATTGATTTTCAAGCTAGTTGACACCTCCAATGTTTTCTAACTTTTCTTTGGAGATACAGATTCACATGCAGTTGTTAAGAAATAATATATAGAGAGAATGTCTACCCTTTCTCCCATTTCCCCCAGTGAATCTTGCAAACTTATAGTAGTTTCATAATCAGGGTAGTAACATGGATGCTGTCAAGAAATGGGACGTTTTCATCCCCTGGAGGACGACTTTCTCTTGCCCCTTCATAACCACGCCCACTTTCCTCCCATTCTACTCCATTTCAGGACTTATGAATTTTTAATTTCTACATTGTTTTAGTAGAATTCATTTTCCCTGCTCTGTTGTGTCTATTATATCTAGAACACTATACTTATAGTGTGATGACTGAATTGATAATGGCATAGAATATTTTTGCAAGCATTACCGTTTATTCTGACTAATTTTTCATTCTTTTTTTAATTCAAAGAGTTTAATTCAGACATTATTGACATTTTAAGAACTCCAGAAAGTGCAACTCAAAGCAAGACCTCAGTTTCCCAGACTGAATTATCTGAGGAGAATATGCATCATGAGCAGCCTTCTGCTTTCAACCCGTTTCAGAAAGAAATGTTCACGTATCTGGTAGAAGGATTCAAAGTGTCGATTGTAAGTAAACTAATTACTTGGGAAGTATTCATTCATAGGAAAGGAATAGAGGTTTTATGTATCTTTACTACATTTTCAAAGTCATGTTTCTTTGTGCCCTTTTGAGACTCAAATTGAATTTTTAGTAATAGGATAGAATGATGCACATTATAGAATAAAATAGTGTGTATTACTGATTCACCCATTCCAAAACGCCTTACCTCGTGCAGCATTGTGTTCTAAGTCTGTACTCTGAAAGTCATTTCCCAAGAGTGGAGTCTAAGAAGATCAGCATCAGAAAAGAGTAAGGCTTTGATGATTACTCTGAGACTTCACAGGAAGAGCCTGTTTTTAAAGGGCTTAACTTATAGCCATACTTTTGAGTTGCTGGATTATTAAAAAGTTTAGATCGAGTGATTCTCATGTCATAAAAATGGTGTGGAGGATACTGAGAGGTGTCAGGCTCCATTTATCCTGTCCCACTGGGCTTCTGTGGGTCCCTTGCAGTTGACCACGGGGAGCAAATCAGTCAGTTCACTCCGTAGAACCAAAGGGCAGTCTCGTCCTAGCAGAACTCTGGAGGCACGACTGCCAGTCTCTAAATCTAAACTAGATTTTAGCATCTGGCTCTGAGCAGCAGAACAAACCACAGTTCACTTAGAATTGAACCATTCACTCAAGACCCCCAGGACTAAGGGTAATGGGAAGCCATTTGTAAACTCAGAATAAACTCTGAAATGTACTGATTTGAGTTTTGGACTCAAGACAGGTGATTAGATCAGAATAGTGGAGCCACAGTTGAAACAACCTAGTTTATTATTTGTTAGGGAAAATTGTTGGTCAATTTCTATGTATTCTTGATCTAGGACTATTATACTCAATATTGTAGTACAAAGTCAAGTCTTTGTTATGAATCCTTTTGTTTTTATATTGCAAAGTCAAGGTGGGCTTATCTGCCATTATTCTCAGATAGTTTTTTTATTATTATTATAATTCTGAGCTCTTGATAATTTCTTAAATGGCTTAGGATTTTAGCTTTTTCATCCATCTTTCTCTTTTTTTAAATTATGGTAAAATATGTATAACACATTCAAGCCAGAGGTGTTAAATAAGTTCATACTGTTATGTAACCATCTCCATCCTCCATTTCTAGAATTTTTCGTTGTCCCAAATTGAAACTGCTTCATTAGACAATAGCTCCTATCACCAGTCTCCCGGACCTCAAGGATCACTATTCTGCTTTTAGTTTCTGTGTATGCACTTGACTGTTTTCGGTGCCTGTCCTTTTGTGTGTGGTGTCTTTCACTCCGCGTGCTGTCTTCAAGGCTCCTGCGTGGGGAAGCACACTTGGGAAGCGACTGTCTTGTGAGGCCGAGTAACACCCTGTCGTATGTGTGCACCGCATTCTGTCTGTGTGCGCCACTGATGGACACTTGGGTGGTTTCTACCTTTCAGCTATTTTGAATACTGCTGTTGTGACTGTTGTTGACTATTAAATCTAGAACAAAATGTGTTCTATCATCTTTTTTAGGTTCGTATGAAGTTGATATATTATTGCTTAAGAAGTCTGATCCTGCCAGTAGTGGTGGCGCACACTTGTAATCTCAGCATTTGGGAGGCTGAGACAGGAGGATCACAGGTTCGAGGCCAGCCTCAGCTACTTAGTAAGGCCCTCTGCAACTTAGTGAGACCCTGTTTCAAAATAAAGAATAAAAATAGGGCTGTGAGTATAGCTCAGAGATAGAATCTCCCTCGGTTCAATCCCCAGTACTGCAAAAAATAATAATAATAAAAAAAAGTCTGATCCTAATTCACTTTTTTTTTTTTTTTGTACTGGGGAAAAACCCCGGGGCATTCAGCTGCATCCCAGCCATTTTTTTTTAAACAGTCTCACTAAGTTGTTGAAGGTCTTATGAAGTTGCTGAAGCTGGCTTCAACTCTTTGATCCTCCTAAGTACTAGGATTTCAAACATGTGCCACCATACCCGGCTAGTGGTTTTTGATTTTGGTTTTTTGTTTTTTCCTGTGGTGCTGGGGTTTGAACCCGGGCCTTATGCATGTCAAGCAAGTGCTCTACCTCTGAGCTGCATCCCCAGCCACCCACCACCACCCTTTTTTTGGGGGGGAGGGGTGCTGGGAATTGAGCCCAGGAGCATTCTACCTCTGAGCACCCCCAGCCCTTCTTATTTTTTATTTTGAAACTGAGTCTTGCCAAGTTGCTGCGGGTTTCACAAAGTTTCTGAGGCTGGCCTGGAACCTGCAATTCTCTTGTCTCACCCTCCCAATATATTTATTGAGATGTGTAATGCTCTTTTCTTTTGATTTAAGAGTTCAAGTAAAACCAGTGGCCCCAAGCAGCAGTGGACTAAGATCCTGTGGTCCTGCAAGGAGACCTTCCGCATGCAGCTTGGGAGACTGCTCGTGCACATTTTGTCACCAGCTCACAGCACGCAGGAGAGAAAGCAAATATTTGAAATAGTTCACGAACCGAATCATCAGGAAATACTGCGAGACTGTCTCAGCCCATCCCTACAAGTAAGTGCCTCAGCATTTGATAACGTAAGTAAAACCTTTGGTGAAATATAGTCTTTCAGAACAAGAACTGAAGTTAAACTGTATTTTCATGGCTAGTGTCATGAAGATAGCTTTCTTGCCAAACAAGTTGACCTGAGGTCTTTCTTCAGCTGCTTTTATTCAGGCTCAACTTGGTTTCACTGTGTATTTCCCAGTTTGTTTCCAGTCCTTAAGTTAGGAAGTTCCATATCTGAGCTCTTATTAGATTCTTTGTAATTTGTTACCGTATCTTAAAATTTTTGTTTTGTTTTTGTGGTACTGAGGATTGAACCCAGGGACGTTGTACTTCTCAGCTACACCCCAAACCCCTTTTTAAATTTTTTGTTTTGAAACAGGGTCTCTCTAGGTTGCTGAGAGTCTCAGTAAGTTGATGAGGCTTCCTCAATCCTGTGGTCCTCCTGCCGCAGCCTCCCAAGTACTCGGATTACAGGTGTGCACCACCATGCCTGGCTTGAAGTGTTTTCTTTAATAAGTGTTTGAAGACTTTTTAAAAAGCATTATATTATCTATGAAACACCTTTACTGAATATCTCAAACAAGAGTACATGCAATGTATTTCAAAAAATATTCATAGTTAAAATAGAAAAAATTTTTGATCATTTGGAATGATCAGAGTCATAATACTTAAAAGAGTTTTCAGAATCTTAATTCTGTCACCTCAAGAATGATAGATGTAGAGTTTAAATGGCACATCAAACCATTTTAAAGGTCTGTTTAACAGTTTCTTTTATATTTCACTGGTGACCCTATTATGCAACTTTTAGATCTTTACACAAAAGAAATTAAAATGTATGTCCATAAAAAGGCTTGTGCAAGAATATCCATGTCAACCCTTTTCATAATAGCCCCCAAATAGAAATAACCTAAGTGTCTATCAACAGGAGAATGATAAACAAACTGTGTGTGTGTGTATATATATATATATATATTTTTTTTTTTGATGGTACTGGGGATTGAACTCAGGGGCATTCTACCTTCGAGCTATACCTCCAGCCCTAGTTTTTATTCTTTATTTTGATGCAGGGTCTCACTAAGTTGCGGAGTGCCTCACTAGGTAGCCGAGGCTGGCGGTAAACCTGGATCCTCTGGTCTGTCTCCCAAATGCTGGGAATACAAGCGTGTGCCACCACGCCCGGCTAAACTGTCATATACTTATACAATAAACTATTATAGAGCAATAAAAAGGGACAGACCACTGATAACCAGCCATTTGGATGAATCAAAAGCATTTGGGTGGTGAAGGGGCAGCAGACACAGAAGACCACTGCCTGTGCGCCCAGGCACACCAAGTCCAAGAGTGAGCAAAGCTCGGACACTCCGGCGGCGCCTGGCTTTGTGGAGGAGGGGAGGGCGAGAAAGGGAAGGGCCCAGGAAGGGGCTTAAGGGGCTTTCTCGGGTCCAAGTATCTTGTTTGGGCTGGAGGTGACGGGGGTGTGTGTGTGCGGTGGTCCAGACTCCTAGGAAGAAGCACTTTGTATCTCCCCATACGTCTTACTGTACATGAGCTGTACCTCAATAAAGAAAGCAGTGGACAGGAATCCCTAGAAAGCTCAGATATGTCTGCCGAGAGGTCAGAACTCTCTCAGAGGATGCTCTCAGGTGCTTCTCCCTCAAGGCACCGAGGGCGCCGTCTTCTTTTCCCGAGACAGAGGCGCACGTGGCTTCATACAGCCCCATGGTTTCCTTCTGCAGGGAAGTGAAGTGCTTTTTCTTTCCTTTCTGCTCAGCGAAGTTGCCATCCCCCAACGCCACGCCCGGTTTAGTTAACCCTTGTCCCCCTTTCCCGGGGTCAGCTCGCCGCCTCCTCTACGCCATGTCCGTGGGTGACCTCGCTCTTGACCTGAGCCTGAACCGTGGGCCTCCTCTGACTTTCCCTCCCCAGCTCCGCTCGTCCCAAGGCCGGGCACTAATTCACCAGGTCCTTCCAGGGCGTCTGCTTCTCCTCGTCCACCTTCCCAGCCTGGGTCACACTTTCGCACTGTTCCTAGGTCACTGTAATAACCCCTGGCTACCTCCACACCAGAGCACTGTTCCTGAAGTTTTTAAACATGTTATGGGAATTTTCAAACAGATCTAAAACCAGGAGAATAAAAAATGGATCTCACATGACCATTACCCAGCTTTAATTTTTTTTTGCAGTGTAGTGTTTTGAAATAAATCTCAGGTACCAAATCCTCTCACCTACAAATGCTTCAGATTGCATCTATAACTGATGAAGACCTTTTTCTACCTGCTACTCTCAATAATATTAACAGTAGTTTCTTATTATTATTTAATATCTAGTCAGTGTTAAAATTTTCCTAATTTCTTATAATTTTTTTATAGTTAATTTGCTTGATTCCAGATCCAAACAAGGCCCACATATTACATTTGTTTGATGTGTCTTAAATATTATTAATCCACAGAAATTCTCTTCTCTCATTTTTATTGTCATTTATTTGTTGATGAAAGAGGGTTCCAGAATCTATAACCAATAAATGATTGATCAAAAAAGCTAAAGTTAGATATTAGAAACATCTTAGTGTTTAAGAAAATCATGCGCTTCTTTGCATATTCAGAATGAATAAAAACATTTCTGTGAGTTTTTCAAGATAATTTTAGAATGCCACCAAATACTAAGCTGAAATATTTTAAAAGATATATCAAGAACGTTACTTTTAAGACAGGCATATGAAAATATCCCGGTCGTTTACCATTTGCTTTATTTGCCAACTCTTCGAGCCTTTTACTCACACGGCATCTGTTCCGCTTCCTCTTTTGGTCAGGTAGCAGCTGTCTTCTGACTAACGCACCTAAATGTTGCATTCAAATGAGCTTTGCTATTTTCACCACTGCGTATGTTCATCTTATGCTTTGGGGAAATGACATGATGTGATTCTGTGTGTTAATTTAAATATTACCCAAGTGTAATCATTTCTAGATCCATCTGTTGACATTTAATACTTTTCACAGTTTAAAATGCCATGAAGCCAAATGCTCTGGCATTTGTGTCAGCGCAGAAATTTTAAAGGAAAATGTCTACGTTTAACTTGTTGGCAAAATTGTTTGTGCATTGTACACCCATTCAGCATAATACCCATATGAGGAAATGGTCACTTTAAAAAGCATGAACCAGAGTTTGGTGTAAGTTTGCACTGCAAAGGACGCAAAGGGCAATTGTCACTACCTTAAGAAACACTCTAAGTCTGATCAGAGAGTCTGACCATGGAGGGCTGGCCCAGACCAGGGACCGGACCCAGTACCGGGACCTGGGTGCCGAACCGTGCTCAGCTTGCGCTGGGCCCAGGACTCTCACCTCCTCCTGCTTCCCTTCCTCTCCCCTCCGCCCAGCAGTGAATAAAAGAGCCAAGAGAGGCCTTTGTTCTGGAACTTTCACCAGCTTCCCTTCTACTGAGCAAAAATCAAAGGGAAAAGAATGAATATGCATGTTTCTTTTACTTTAAAGTTTAAAGGAAAGTTTTCCTCCTAAGTTTAGCTTTTCTGTGAGAAAAACCAAGAAGTCTTTTCCTTTATCCCCAGCTTGTATTCTTGTAACAAATCTTCTTAAATTCTTTCCCCAAAAGCATGCAAGCTAACACATTTCTGTGTAACCTTTTACAACAAGAGAAATATACAGAGAGAACAAACAGTACGGTGGACACCATGTCACTGTCACCTAGATTTAACATGGTGTTAAATCTAGGCATATTGGCATGGTGTCTTCTTTTTCTCAATTAAAGTAAGATATAGAAAGTATGACATTTTCTAGATTCGTTTTAAAGGCATTTTTTCTATGAAATCATAACATCATTATACCTAACAAAATTAGTAAAAACTTTCTAATGTCATCAAATACTCAGTGCCTAATTAAAATTTTTCATTTGTCCCCAGAATATCTTTTGTAGCTGCTGTACTCAAGTCAGATCCAGCCAAATAAAATCTAGCAATTTAATTTAATTTATGAATCTAGCAATTTAATTTATGAATCTAGCAATTTAATTTAATTTATGGTTTAATACTTTAAGTGGAAGAAATAAAAATTCTTTATTACTAAAAAATATATATTACTTTTTTTTTTAAAGCATGGAGCCAAGTTAGTTTTGTACTTGTCAGAGTTGATACACAATCACCAAGATGAGTTGACTGGAGAAGAACTAGACACAGCAGAACTGCTGATGAATGCTTTAAAATTATGTGGTCACAAGTGCATCCCACCCAGCTCATCGTCAAAGCCCGAGCTTATTAAAGTCATCCAAGAGGTGAGCCCGGGGGGCCATGGTGATTTCTAAGGTGATCCCATTAAGGATAACTGTAAGAAGATTGAAAGATTTTTTAAAGTAGAGAGTATCACTGGAGAAAATCTTGAAATTAATACTTTTCACTGTATAGTGCTTTTCCATGACGAGAGAAAAGAAGCTATGTTAAGGAACTCTATTCTCTATCATCAGCCTGGTGCGTTATCAGTAATCTTCAGTGAAGGCAAGATTTCTATAGTGGCTAGCAAGTTGAACCACACTTTGAGTTATGGGTTCTTCAAAGAAAAGACAAAATAAGGAAGCAAATCACTATATAAACTCATCAGATTTGGCAGCCCAGGTTAACTGTTCTACCCTAGTTTCTGTCACCCGAATTGTGCAGAAGTAAAGAATTGCTGCATTATTTAAAGTGTTTGGTTAATTTTAATGTTCTGATCTCCTGTGGATATATTCTTTCTTTTGTTAACTTGGTTTTAAAACTCGTTTGTTGGGTCTGAGCCATAACATCTAGCACATGCTAATATATATCATCCCAATCTTTTAGGAACAAAAGAAATACGAAACTGAAGAAGCTGTGAGCAAAGCCTCCTGGCAGAAGACAGTGAATAACAACCAGCAAAGGTGAGAAGCTGCGGGGCCCAGAGCCACGCCACGCCCCTCGGGGGCATCGGGCTTACGTCTGCTCTTAGCTTTGCCAGTTGGGTTTGGGTTTGGGTTTTGTGGAGGTTTGGGGGGTTTCTGTGGTATGGGGATCCATCCCAGAGCATTCTGCATGCCAGGCAAAGACTCTACTTCTTGTGTAAACTTTTAGTTTTAAAGTGTTATGTTTTAGCCGGGCGTGGTGGCACACGCTTGTAATCCCAGCATTCGGGAGGCTGAGACTGGAGGATCCGGGTTCGCGGCCAGCCTCAGCTGCTTAGTGAGGCACTCTGCAACTTAGTGAGACCCGGTTTCAAAATAAAGAATAAAAAACAGTGCTGGGGGTATAGCTCGGAGGTAGAATGCCCCTGAGTTCCGTCCCCAGTACCGCAAAAATAAATAAATAAATAAATAAAGTATTATGTTTTGACCGATAGTAAATGTTCCATATACACTTAACTTAGAGACAGTCTTGTTTGTTTAGTCTCTTTCAGCGTCTCGATTCAAAATCAAAGGATATATCTAAAATAGCTGCTGATATCACCCAGGCAGTGTCTCTCTCCCAGGGAATCGAGAGAAAAAAGGTGATCCAGCACATCCGAGGGATGTACAAGGTCGACCTGAGCGCCAGCAGACACTGGCAGGAGCTCATCCAGCAGCTGACACATGACCGGTAAGTGCTGGCCGCGCTCCGGGGTCACTGCGGAGGGGGTGCCGTGTGGGTGCTCAGCGCGCCTTCCTTCCGGAAGTCAGAGTCGTAAAATCACTTCAGTAGTTTAAGCATTTTTTGTTTAATCACTGGTGATTTTTTTATCTTAAAGAATGAGTTTTTTACTATTATTTTAGGGGAAGGAGAAGGAGAGGCATTAGCTCTTCCAGACAGTAAAATTGACTTTAATCTTAAACTATGGTCTTTGAAAAAAATAGAGAAATCACTGAAACAGGAGTTGAGAAATAAATCTTTTTCTAGCTAAGACTTTATTTATATGATAGATTCTTTCACTTAGTGTCATATTTGGCAGGTACTTTAAATGATGATAACAAAGATTACACTGTGCTCAGGACACAGAAATATGAAAACATAACTATTATATCTGAAAATGTAAAGATGTGTGTTAAAAGTGAAAGAAAATGTTTAGGGTAGTAGGATCAAGGGTGATTTTTTTCCTCTTATTTCTAAGAATGTATTTAATAAGGTACAACTGTTTCCTTTCATCTAATGTAGAAATTATTTTAAAACCTTTAAAAAAATGTGATATATCACAAAAAGGAACTAATTTTGTTATATCAGAGAGTAACTACTCGAGAAATATCAAAAACTAATTTGGGAAAGGGGCTTTTTAAATTAACTATCCACCTAAAGTCCAGTGTGTTAGTATTTTGTTGCTCAAGTTTTTATAGTAGGGCTGCTATATCTTTTAAAACAGTTTGAAGATGCAAGAAATTAGAAGCAGAGCTTACTCCAAAAGCATAATCAGAAACTAGGATTCAGGAGTGGAAGGAAACTCATTTTTATCTTACTCTTTTATTCTATGTATATGCAGTCCATGATCTAAATATATAGTCGTCGTTGTTTCAATTGAGTAGATCCATTGTGACTTATTACTCGGTCTCTGTCATGACTTAAGTCCCTGATGACCCCTTGCACAACCTTTTATTCCACTTGCAGAGCAGTCTGGTACGACCCCATCTATTACCCAACCTCATGGCAGTTGGATCCAACAGAAGGACCGAACCGAGAGAGGAGACGCTTGCAGAGGTGCTACTTAACGATTCCAAACAAGTATCTGCTTAGAGACAGACAGAAATCAGAAGGTAACAGTGGCTTCTGCCTCCGCATACGACTACGGCAGATGACCATTGTCTTTAGATAATGTCTTCTTTTTCCTCAACAGATGTGGCCAAACCACCACTCTCTTACCTGTTTGAAGACAAAACTCATTCTTCTTTCTCCTCTACTGTCAAAGACAAAGCTGCAAGTGAATCTATAAGGTAAACCTGAATCCATGGACCTTCGCTCTCTTGTGTTTATATAATGTTTATTGTAGGGTTTATGGAATATTTATTTTAGATAATGCCACTTAGGAAAAGTCCTAAACAAGAGAGACTCAAAACAGGACAAGGTTGGATGGCCAGAGCCCAGGTGGCATTTCCGACGGGCAGAGTCTCTCGCGCTTCAGCTGTCATGTTCTGCTCTTTGTTAGCAGGCATATATGTTTTTGTGGTGGACTTTTTAATAGCTCTGTAGAGTAGAAAGAGCTACCAGGGGTAGTATCAGTAGATAGTATAGTGCAGTGCTTACAGGTTCAGACTGCCGGGCGTGGTGGCGCACACTTGTAATCCCAGTACTTGGGAGGCTGAGACAGGAGGATTGCAGGTTCGAGACCAGCCACAGCAACTTGTGAGGCCCTCTGCAACTTAGTGAGACCCTGTTTTAAAATAAAGAATAAAATAGGGCTAGGGTATAGCTCAGAGTTAGAATGCTTCTGGGTTGGATTCCTGGTACCACACTCAGACACACACACACACACACACACACACATACACACACACACAAATGTTCTGACTCCAGTTCTTGCTCTTCCTAGAGTCTGATCTTGGGTGAGTTGCTTAGCCTCTGCCTCAGTTTCCTCACCTATTGAATGAGGATATAATCATACCAAAATTTTCATAATATTATCAACTGTGTCCGTATATATTAACTGTTGACAGTGTTATTATTACCATTGCTGTGGTTGCTATTATCATGCCCATTTTATAGATTAAAAAACTGAATCTCAAAAACAATAAGCGCTTTACTAAAGAACTGAGGACTTTTCTGACTTCAAAGTCCCTCTCCCCTAGAATAGTGGGCTTCTTTTGTGTATTTGAAGTATCAGTGGCATAAAAATGTTGCTTATTACCAAAATATAAGACATTGAAGCCCCTCTCTTCTGCATGCAGGCTACAGGGACAAGAGCCTTTTCTAAGGTCTCAGTCATGCTCTCCTCCACTAGAATGTTAAAGATGGCCTAGTGTTGCCATGTGGGTTTGACAGGACTATTGAAACCTAGTGTGCTTTGCTGAAATCTCCCAGTAGATAAAGCTCATGAATCACGTGATTTTAAATATGTTTCACAGAGTAAATCGGAGATGCATCAGTGTTGCACCGTCTAGAGAAACGGCTGGTGAACTGTTGTTAGGTAAGTAACTTTTTTAAATGGGTTCATGAGCCTCCTATGGCTCCAATGCCCCTCAGGTTTGGGAGTCACTGCCCTAGGCCAAAGCTGCAGCCTCCAAGGTCAAAGACACGGAGCTTCAGACTTGCTTGGGACTAACCCTCCTGACCTCAAGGATGGACATGCCTTCTTCTCTAGGCCAGCTCTGCTGGGGCTTCATAGTCCTCCCGGTAGCCGAGGGAGACCACACACAGGTGGCAGAGCCCCAGGGCAGTTTCTCACATTTTAAACATGACATAGAAATGTGTGTTAGCAACAGCCAGCCTAGGAAAAAAATGAGGGCTATTTAGCTAATCAGCAAAATAATTAAGGATTATTATTAATCCCTTTTTCTAGAAAATTTAGTTTACCACTTGACCTCAGTTAGTATGTGACAGAATAAAGCAAATCAATATGTTTGTAATGTTATAAGAATGATGGTAATAATAGCTAATATTTACTTAGCACTACATACCAGTCAGTAATGATAAGCTGCCCACCTTTTTTTTTTTAATTTCATAAACTAGGACACATTGAGTTTAAGCAACTTGCTTGAGATCTTAAGGATTCTGTTTAAAAATATTTATTGAGTGCTGGGAACTGTTTCTTAGGTCTGGGATTCAAATTGAATCCAGAGATCTACAGAGGCCCTGCTTTTAACCATATTTAGCAATATGCATGCACACTTTTTAACTCTTGTGTCCAATTATTTTCTGCAGGTAAATGTGGAATGTATTTTGTGGAAGATAACGCTTCTGATACAGTTGAAAGTTCGGTGAGTAGAGGCTTAAGTTTGTATTTTCGTTAAACCTAGACACATTTCAAAATGTGTAAATCCAGGATAATGAGAGAGCCAGAGGAATTATTAGAGCTTATCCATTGTCACTCTATCTGTAGATTGGTCTGAATTCCAAACATGTTTAAAGATAATTATAGAAAGAATACTTATTACCCATCTGTCAGCACCACCCCTTTCTCTCGCCTAGAGCCTTCAGGGAGAGTTAGAACCAGCATCATTCTCCTGGACATACGAAGAGATTAAAGAGGTTCACAAGCGCTGGTGGCAACTGAGAGATAATGCTGTGGAAATCTTCTTAACAAATGGCAGAACCCTCCTGTTAGCCTTTGACAACACCAAGGTAAGCCCAGCTTTATGGAGAGATACGTATTGTCCAAGCGGCCACGAGACCAGTCTGACCACTCAGACTGACCATGTGAAGGCTTATTTTATTTCAACTTTAACTCAGTGTTCTGAAATCAATTAAAAATTGTCTTATTTCTTAGTCCTACTTAAAGTAGGCCCTCGGTTGTTTGAGCATTGTTTTTGACCTTCAAAATTGTGTTAAATCTAGATTCCCCGGAATGACTGAAGGGAATGTTTCCAGCTTGCGCGGCCTGCAGGGGGGTGCGCCTGTGCCTGCGCCTGCGCGACGCCATGGCTCAGGCTACATCCCTCGGGCCACCACTTCTCTGCGGTCCCTTGTACAAGAGCCTTGGGAGAGTCGTGTTTCCTGTCTCCCCAGCGCCCCCTGCAGGCTGCTCCCGAGACGCTGCCGCCACTTTGCTCTTCCACTGTGGTCAGCATCCCAGGACCTCCGGGCTGCTCATTCTTTCCTTCTCCCTCTCCTTCCCTCTCAGGTTCGCGATGACGTGTACCACAGCATACTCACGAACAACCTCCCCAATCTCCTGGAATACGGCAACATCACTGCTCTGACAAACCTGTGGTACACTGGGCAAATCACCAATTTTGAATATTTGACGCACTTAAACAAACATGCCGGCCGGTCCTTCAACGACCTCATGCAGTACCCCGTGTTCCCGTTCATACTCGCAGACTACGTCAGTGAGACGCTGGACCTCAGCGAGCCCTCCATCTATAGGTAAGCAGAGACCTCATCGCCTGGCCTTCAGCCACGTGTTGTGTTTAGGCCGTTAAGGTTTCATTACAAAACACTTCAAACAGACACAAAAATAAGATAAAATGGTTGTATACTGAACCCCCATATGCTCATTACCCCAGTTCAACAATGACGAATATTTTAGATTCTTGTCATCTCTGGATTCTACAGTATGCATCTCTTTAAAAAAAAAAAAAATGATGACATTTTCTTACATAACTATAGTGCATGCCCTTATCACATCTAAGAAAGTTTACAATTCCATGATATTATCCAATATCTAGTCCATTTTCAAATGTCTCCTGATTATCTCCAAGATGTCTTTTTGTAATTGGTTGTCTTGAATCAGGTCCACTGTTGTTCTTATTGCTAATATCGCTTAAAAAATATACACCTAGAATAACCTTTAACTTTTTTTGTATGTATGATTTCTCCTGACATTGACTTGTTGAAAAAAAAGTAATTTATTTGTAGTATGCCTTATTCTATGTTTTCTGATTGCTTCCTGCAACATTAGTTAGTTTTTTTTTTATTTTTATTTTTTTTTGTGGTACTGGAGATTGAACTCAGGGGCATTCTACCTCCGAGCTATACCCCCAGCCCTATTTTTTATTCTTTATTTTGAAACAGGGTCTCACTAAGTTGCAGAGGGCCTCACTAGGTAGCTGAGGCTGGCCACGAACCCGGATCCTCCAGTCTCAGCCTCCCGAATGCTGGGATTACAAGCGTGCGCCACCACGCCCGGCTCCAGTTAGTTTTTTTTTTAACTCTATATTTCTTAAAGACTGCCAGGAAATTAGTTCCAAAGCCTTGCTTAGATTCAAGTTCACCCCTCCTCCTTTTTTTTTTTTCTTAATAATCCTTCATGGATGGTGATGTGAACTTCATTGCCTCGTATCAGGAGGCCTGTGATATCCTGTTCCAATGATGCTCATGAGGAGTGTGGGTTCAGGCTCCCACTGAACTTGTGTCTAATGGTTCCATCCTTTGCTAATTGTTGCTTGAATCAGTTATTTCGCTAGGGATTGTAAGATGGTGATTTCCTGTTCTCTCATCTCCCCTACGTTTATTAGTAGAAAACATACAAGATGAACTTAGAACATTGTGTTGTGTCAGAGAACAAGGAAACTAATATGTGGCATAAGTGGTTTCTCACCACCAAAGAGAGGACAATCTGAAAACCCAAGGAAATAATGATTGCCAGTAATTGACATACAGTGAAATGGAAAGTTGTTAGGTTCATAATTAGATAAGCTAAATATTATGTTCCTTATCTGAAATGCTGAGGACTAGAAGTCTTTCAGATTTTAGAGGTTTTGAACTTTGGATATTTGCATAGACTTTACCAATTGATCATCCCTAATCCAAAAATCTGAAATCTGAAGTGCTCCAAAAATCTGAAAGGTTTTGAATGCAGTACTTTAAATGTTTTCAGTTTCAGATTCCTGAACTTCAGATTAGGAATGCTCACCCTGTACTTCTTAAAGGCAAACAGACAAAGCAAAGCCAGCCTCATTGGCCCATTGAAGGCATCCAGAGCACCAGTTTCTTACTTTGAAATTAGAGAATTAAAAGAAAAGAATTCAGCGTTATTTTGCCTTTCCTGAATGAACTATACATTAGAGTAACCAATAGCCCTAGATGAAGAGTGAATATTTTATGAATTTAGCTTGAAAATTTCTCTTATTTAAAGAAAAATTGACTCAAAATATTCCACATGGCATATTAGCCTGTTTTAACTAAAACTACCCTTCCCTACAAGAAGCAAAGAAAAAGTAGGCCTGGTTTGGCAATGCTCAAGCAACCAGTTTCAGGTTTAGTCATTTTTATAAACTGCTGGTAGACATTTCAACATTTTTTGCATTGCTATTATAAATAGACATGGTCTTTCTAGAAGGCTGTTTGACAGTATATAGCCAAAGAAATCTTAAAATGTGCATACTCGTTTTAGCAATTTAGCTTCTGAGAATTTTTCTTAGAAAATACTGAAGGCTGCGTGCTCCACCTGAAGACTGCCGCTGGCAGTGTCGTGAGGACAGTGTGTTGGCGTGTGGTGCTGCATGCTAAAATTTAGAAATAGCCTAAATATCCAACACTAGGTTTGAGTAAATTGTTACACGTGGCACCACTAAAATAATACTGGAGAAGTGTATGTTCTTCATGGAAAGATGTTCTTTTTGTTTTTAAAAGTAAATACGCATGTACAGATCAGTATAAAAACGTCTCGAGAGACACAAACCAAAACATTTTCCCCATGAGTAATAGTATTGCACCTGCCTTTTCATTTGTTCTGTTTTTCAGTTGTAGTTTCTGATTTTTCAGCTACAACAATATAATTCATGTCTCCCAAAAAGGCTATTTATAGATTTTTTTTTAAATGACATGCCAGGATCTTAAACAATTGTATCTCTTCCAATTCTGAGATGTGAATTCATGTGTGTTCTATAAAATTGTTCTTACTTTTTTTTTGATACTAGAGATGGAACCCAGGGGCATTCTACCTCCAAACTACACCCCCAGCCCTATTTTATTTTTTTATTTTGAAACAGAATCTCAGTAGGTTGTTGAGAGTCTCTACTAGCTAAGGCTGTCCTCAAACCTTTGTCCTCCATCTCAGCCTCCCAAATACTGGGATTACAGGTGTGCCTGTAATGGCATGTTCTTACTTTGACAGAGTTTTTGGGATCAGAAAAACCTCAGTATTTACTGTCACTAAACTTTGTATCTCTAGGAAATGATAATTTACCAAAAAAAAAAAAAAATAGACATTTTTAATACCTGTGTAAGCAGAATTGGTTTGACTTACCAAACTTTAGGCAAAGCTTGCTGGAGGTGTAGTTACACCGCCAGGCATTGCAGCTCCAGGTGGCCCGTCCCTGCGCTGGACCAGAGGCCTGTCCTCCCCACCGAGCTTTCCTCCTGCTCTTACCCGCCACCTACAGAGGCCGCTTGGTTCTGAAGCATGGGAAAGTGAGGGCCTGTCCCTGCATTCTCCTGATCCCATTGGTGGTGTGTGGTGTTTACACACGCGCATGACTCCACGTTCCACCAAGGTGTCGCTCAGAATCTAATTAGATAGAAAAGGTTTACTTCAGCACACCCTCCAAATCTCAACATGGTCATTTTAGCACGAATTGCGTATTCAGTTTTTACTAATTGCATAGCTTAGGGTGATCACCATTTCTGTCTGAACCTTCCTGCATCTTCTGCTGCCCGCCTGGACAGCGTCTGAAGACAGGGCAGGAACCTTCAGAGCTTGACAGGAATCCGCTGCCACTGGCGGCCAGGTTGAGACTCAGAGGGGGCTCCGGGAGGGGGGCAGCTCTTCTCGTTCAGATTACACGTGAGTCAGGCTCACTCAGGCTGGGCTGGTCTGTCGCAGTGCCACCTTACTGGTTTATGAGGCCGGGGTTTGAGTGCTGACCGTTGGTTGCGCAGCATGTGTAAGCAGTAGACTCGGCCCAGCATTCTGTTGATGGCTTACTACTCACACCATGCATTTGTAGGCTGCTCAACCTGGCGGTATCACAGTTGCTTCACCTACCCCCACCCTCCTTCCTTTGCAGAAATCTCTGCAAGCCGATCGCCGTGCAGTATAAAGAAAAGGAAGATCGTTATGTGGACACATACAAGGTAGCTTTAGTTTCTGCTCCTACTTTCCAAAGTGGAGTTTGTTTGACGGACTTGTGCTTTACCTACTTAAAATTTATAGTATCGATTTCCCCCATGTCTCCCCATTTGCAGTGGGGTGTTCTGTGGGAGTCAGGAAGGGACTCTAGTAGATTCACTCGTCTAACTCTATTACTGAGCAAGACAGAAGCGAGGGGGGACAAACAGCACGACAGAAATGGAGTGCTTGGCCGAGCTTCCTCCTGCTGCTGGGGAGAGAGGAGAAGTGAAAGGTGGCCATGTTCTTTTTTATCCCTGTGTCACCACACTGCAAAAACAGCCACAAGATGTATATTGACACGGATAATGCCAAATGTCTACATTTAGGTTGCGATTTCACCTATAGGAAGCATTTCCCTAAGCAAAGGGCACTGCATCATAGAGCTCTCTTAAAGTGGAGTGGAGTCTAGGGATGAGGGAGGCTGTCCTTGAGTGCTCCATCAGCTCAGCCTTCAGGAGTGAGGACGCACAGCAGGTGGGTCCCGTGAGGAAGTAAGAGAATGGTCCTCACGCGGCCAGGCCGCAGCGGGGCCCTGAGGAGACTTCTGGACGCTCAGGGTGGCCAAGGCCCCTGGACAGGAGTGGGCAGGCTGGCCATGGAGAAGGGCAGAATGACCCCGAAGGCGCAGTGGGGAAGGATGGGAGAGAAAGCAGGACTTCCCCGGCGTTGCTGGCGCACACATCTGAGTCCTCTCTGGTTTTGTCGCCTTCAGTACTTGGAGGAAGAGTACCGCAAAGGAGCCAGGGAGGACGACCCCATGCCGCCCGTGCAGCCCTACCACTACGGCTCCCACTACTCCAACAGTGGCACCGTGCTCCACTTCCTGGTCAGGATGCCGCCCTTCACCAAAATGTTCTTAGCCTACCAAGGTAAGGGTGCTTCTCGTAGCTGCAGAGGCCTGTCGCGTCATCAGAACAAAAGCAGCTTAGGAAAGAATTCTACTTATTCTTTTGCCAAAGTCTCCCTCAAAAAAAGCTGTAGTAAGTCATATCATCTTGCTGTTGAAGTTTAGCTTCAATTTAAATATGTCTACATTTATAAAAATGTAATTCACTTTTTAAAAATTCAGATGTAATTCACAAGCCATAAAATTAACCCTTTTAGAGTATGTGTAATTCTCCTTTTAAACACTTTCAACCTAATAATTATTTCAAATCACTTTCATTACCTGTGGAGCTTAATCACATTATTTGTGCACAGGATGCAACGCTGGAGTTTACAGTATAGGAGGATGTCACTGTTTATCATAACCAGCGGCTCAGAGGAGCCAGCAGCCCCTCGCTCTAGTGATAGTCGTGCTGATAATCTTCTGGCCCACTGCTTTAGGTGGCCGCCTGCTGGCCTGGAGATGACTTGGGAGTGGATTTACCAACTCGTAGGTGAACAGGACACACGAGCTGTTGTTTTCTAATGAGGACTGGGGTTTATCACTAGAGTTGTTCCTTGTGACACCCAGGATTCTTGGAGGAATCACCCTTTCATCCATTCACCCATCCTGGACTTTTTAATGTTTGCTATTCACTTACAGCCTCTTGCAGGAATGGATTTGCTTGGCCCATAAAAGGGGCTGTTTTGTATATGTCCCCCTGTGAGTGCGCAGAACATGTTCCACGTGACAGCTGTTCACGGATGTTAAGGTCTCCTCTGTCCTGTCCCTCTTCTCCCTCTCGGCCGGTCTTGGTTTTTTTTCCTGGTTAATCATCCCTAGTTAATGTGATATCACGTTGAGGACCTTTCATATGCTCCTCATGGTCCTTCCCCAGCCATTGCAAGGACTGACTACCAAAGAATAAACCACAGTTCTCTACCTAATGAAGGTATTCAAGACCAGCGTGTAAGCCGTTCTTGTTTGCTATGGTTTCCAAACCTGTCACTATGCTGAAGATCTTTCTGTATGCATTCTAATTTGTAAATGCCATTGTGTAAAAATACAGTTAAAACAAAAAATGTGCAATAGTACTTTTGTTAAAAAAAAAAATTAGGAAACTACAGAGCATCCTAAAATCTGAGCAGAAGCTATACACAAATATTCAAAAGCCTTTGAGGCTGGCCTTTGAATAGCATTTAATATTCCAGGCTGGCCCCGTGGCTGGAAAGTCTCATTATTGTTGATATCAGAGAGACAGGGACAAAACTCAATTATTGACTAGTAATAATCTATACCAGATTCTTTATTAGTAATCATCTATATTCATTCATTTATAGGAAACTTTATTTAGTGCTTTAGCTGAGAGTTAGAACATCCAAAAAACAATGTCCCCTTCCCCTAAAAAAAAAAGAAAAAGAAAAGGGAGAAACAGTATTCTTAACAATTACAGGTGAAGGAATAATGCTCTTCCTGATAGGAAAAAGCTATTTACTTCCTTGGATTTTATTTTTCCTTCTTTATTACTCATGCACTTAACAAAGAAATCATCATCGTGTGCTCGCTATGCATTAAGTACAGTTGATACCATGGACTCTTGCTTTCGTGGAACTTTTATTCTGCTTAGGTAAAAGATAATACTAAGTTAAACAAGTAAATGAAGCCGGGCGTGGTGGCGCACGCTTGTAATCCCAGCATTTGGGAGGCTGAGACCGGAGGATCCGGGTTCGCGGCCAGCCTCAGCTACCTAGTGAGGCACTCTGCAACTTAGTGAGACTCGGTTTCAAAATAAAGAATAAAAAAATAGGGCTGGGGGCCGGGCGTGGTGGCGCACGCTTGTAATCCCAGCATTCGGGAGGCTGAGACCGGAGGATCCGGGTTCGCGGCCAGCCTCAGCTACCTAGTGAGGCACTCCGCAACTTAGTGAGACTCGGTTTCAAAATAAAGAATAAAAAATGGGGCTGGGGGTATAGCTCGGAGGTAGAATGCCCCTGAGTTCAATCCCC
>PVLC010029544.1:0-20149 GCA_004027655.1 Graphiurus murinus
TTAATGATTGCTAAATTTGTCAAAGACCTTTTCTTTATCTATGAGATAATCATGTGATTTTTGTTTTTGATCCTATTTATATGGTGAATTACATTTGTTATTTTGAATTCCTGGAATGAAAACAACTTGATTATGATGTATAAACTTCTTAATGTGTTTTTATATACGGTTTGCCAATATTTTATTAATAATTTTTATTTTATTTTTGTGTCTATGCTCATCATCAAGGATATTGGTCTGTAGTTCTCTCCTTGACCTGTCAATTTTGGTATCAGGGTGATGTCAGTTTTATTTAATAAATTTGGAGGTATTCCTCCCTTTCTATTTAATGGAATAAAATATAAAAATTGTGTAACTTTGACATAGAATACCTCTGGGTTCAATCTCCAGTATTATACACACACACACAAAAAAAATAATAATAAAAAAATAAAAAGAAAGAAAGAAAAAGAAGTGTATTGAAATCACTCCGTATTTTTGTATTGGGATCTGTCTGAGCCTGAGCCTTTATGCCAAGTAATGTTTGTTTTAGTAATTGTGCACACTATATTTGGAGCATAAATATTTACTATTTGTTATAGCTTCTTGCTGAGTTTTTACTTTTTTTCCAGTATGTAATGACCTTCTTTGTATCTTCTGATTATTTTTGGCTTGAAGTCTGCATTGTTGGATATAAGAGTAGATATCTCTCCTTGCTTTGGGGTGCCATTTGCATGGAATGTTATTTTCCATTCTTTCACTCTCAGCCTGTGATTTCTTTGCCTGTGAGGTGTGTTTTTTGCAAGCAACATATAGTTGGGCCTTCTTTTTAATCCTATCTGTGACTCCATGTCTTAATTGGAGAGTGGAGATCATTTAGAATCAGTGTTATTATAGAGAGATATTTGTTATTTCCCAGCATTTTATTTCTGATGTTAATTCAGCCCTAATTCTCATTTGCTTATACTATTTTTCTAATGGGATTATCCTTTCCCAAGCCCTGCTGTTTGTTTATTTCTACTTATGTATATATGATTTCTTTAAGTGTTTTCTGCAGTACTGGGCTAGTAATTATGAATTCTTTCAGTCTATGCTAATTGTAGGTTGGATTCTGTTAGTATTCAGGTACATTTGATGCCTATTCTACCCAGGTCAAGCAAAACACTTTTTTTTTTTTAAATATGGGGAAATAGTTACTATAAAAGTATGAGAAGTACTAGTGATGAAGACTATGTTGACTCTCCAGGGCTTAATTCCAGAATAAGACTGCTGTAATGACATTTAGGAGAACTCTTAGCTCTGCTATAGTCATGGATGTAGAGCATCAAGAGGCAATCATGGGAACTTGAGTTTAGGAATCCACTGTCATAGTTGTGGTCTAGGGTCCAGCATATTGCTGCTGCTACAAATATCTCTTAACATTCATGAGGCACCAGATAAGAGAATGCTTCTTAGACAGATCTAACATCTTTATAACCCTGCTTCACAGAAGCAGCAACCAAGATAGCTCAAAGTTTTCCTTTTAAAACTTTTATGTTCCAAAGTCCTACAAGTGTCTCTTTTCAGATAAGTGGACAACTTGATGTGCTATACAAATCTGTGTCTATTGAAGGATTTTTCTTCTGCATTCCACAATGGGACTTTGACACTGCCCATGTGTACTTAACCTCATATGTACAAATTGGTTAATTAGCTCAGTGGATAGGATCCCAGTGCTGATTTGAGTGCAAGGTGGGTCTCTGGTTCCCTAAGAAGACAGCATCACATATTTTTCCCATTGATGATAAAGGGAATTATGAAATAATATGTTTGGGTAGATTAACCTAACTGCATCAATACACGCAATCCAGTGTTAATTTAATATAGATGACAAATTTATAATTTCATTTTTATGTATAAAAGTGGTATGGTATTCAGATTGCTTAGATTATGATATTGATTTCACTATAGACTTGCTTGAAAGTCACCTATCACATGATCATACAAAGATTGTAATATTTTACCAGCTATTTCCTAGGATCATTGTTAGGTTAAAATATAAGAAGGCTATGAAATGTGTTACATAACATAACAATACATATGTACTACCTTTAACAAAGATGTTTTAAAAATATTATTGACAGGTGAGTGTGGTGGCGCATGCTTGTAATCCCAGTATTTGAGAGGCTGAGACAGGAGGATCACAGTTTCACAGCCAGCCTCAGCTACTTAGTGAAGCCCCCCATAATTTAGTGAGACCCTATTTCAAAATAAAGAATTAAAAGTAGGGCTGGGAGTATAGCTCAGAGGTAGAATGCCCCTGAATTCAATCCCCAGTAGTGCAAAAACAATCAAACAAATAAACATTATTGAATAAATATCTAATAACAGTAGATAGTTAAATAAATACAATTGTTTTCAAAGACCATTTAACAACTTGAGAAATTTTCATTAAGCAATCGTGTATGAAAATATATCTATTAAATTGTATGATAAACCAAACTTTAAAAATCATAAAATTTTGACACTGGCTTTTGAAGAATTGTTGGGTTGGAAAATTATGTCTGATACTTGCTTCCTTTTTATTTTTCTGATAGACAGATAAATGTGATTAGCAAGTTGAATTTTGCAATCAGAGAAAAGTCATTTAAAATAACATTTCAGTGCAATTTGGGCCTTTGGTAGAAATAACAGATCTATGAATACCTTGGGAAAGGTTTAAAACAATTCAACAATTTGAAAAACAAATTCAACAATTTGTTCAAACAATTTGAAAAAAACTCACATATTGATCTTATTTTTCTCTATGTTTAGAGAGTAGACTATCCTAATAATTGACTACAAAGAATAGAAAATTAAAATTAAGCTTCCCTCCCTACTCAACTTTCTTTCTATAGAGTTGTGTATTTTAGGTTGCTGATTAGTAATTCTATTAGATCAGAATGACTATATTCTCCATTTTATAGATGAAAACATTGAGGAACAGAGATCAAATCACTCACCTAAGTTCAAATCAGGATGTCTAATAGGTTGCATAGATAGAATTTGAATGGAGGTAATCCAGTACTAACTTTTCATTAGTATATTGTAGGGTGTATTAGCCCCTTCCTATCTCCATTCCCCATTTATTATTTCTTATCCTTAATAAATAAGACACAGCCCCTGTCCCATGGAAGTTTTATTACTAAAGACAGATAAACACAAGCATATACTTTAAAATGCAGCAAGATAAGTTAATGTAGATATGGAGACATGGAAGAGTTAAGAGGAAGATGTCACTTCTCCTGAGCAGAGAGGGGTGTTACTCAGTAACGTTTCATGGAGAGGTGACATTTGGTTGGAGAAAAAGAAGCAATTGGCTAGGAGAACTGGGGCTACTTGGTTGAAATGCTCTAGTAACCCCTTGATAGGTCCTATGTCTGAGCCTTATGGTCTCTGTGTTGGGGATGGGGGCCATCCCATAGTGAATGAACATTCAAACAGATTGAAGACCAGACAAGAGATGATAATTAAAGTCCAAGGAATTTTCTGGGACTGGAACAGGATTATCTTATATACTCCCTCCTGTGGTAAGGAGATACTTCTGCTGTATAAGAGCTGTTTCTTCTCCCTGGACCATCTTGTTCTATAAGGCCAGTAGAACATTCTGTGCCAGTTTGTGAAATCTCTCAGATGTTTTGGACTTGTTCTTTTGAATTAAAGTGAAGCCTTCCACTTATTCTTGAAAAAATATATAATTTTCTCTTTAGTCCTTTTAAAAGGACTAAAAATTAATTAAAAAGCTTTAGAAAAGCAAATTTTGCCAGAAATTTAAAAATAATAAAAGTGAAGCACTATTCTAAAGAACAGAACAAAGAACTCACTCATGTCCTTACTCATGCTAGGCAGGCATTCCACCACTCAGCTGCACCCCTAGCCTGGAATATACTTTCTTAAACTATAGATTGAAAATGCAGAAGTAAGGCATTTAGCACAATTTCCTTGGGGTTTTACTGAATCTGTGTTTAAAACTGAAATTTTCATCAGTCAACATTGAGGATGGATATGGCTGTCCTAGATTTCAATGAAGCCAACGAAAATAGAAATTACTTCCTTTCCTTACTGATTATCTCTTAGAATGTGAGAGGCTGCATTTATACTAACTACTGGAAGACATGGAGCTATGTTTGTTGGGTATGCTAAGGTTCATGAAAGGCAAAAATACTGTTTATGGCTCCTACACTTACATTATGTTGTCAACAGAAATATGCAAACTTGCAAATCTCACATCTAAACTTGATTCTTAGTAGTTTATGTCCTTATATGTTAATAGCATAGTAATGCTGTGAATTTAGTCTAATAAAATCAAGTGTTTCAGTATGTTTTATTTTACTATCCATGGACAGAGTTGGCTTATGTTAGTGAGACAGAATCTGTTCTCAAAGTACTGGTTGAATCACTGAGATCTTGTCTTGAGAGCATGGCATAAAATTATTACAGCAATTGCTTAAAATTATTGGGGGTTGTCATAAAGAATGTGGTTTATTGGGATGTTGGAATGAAACTGAAAGCAAAACAAATGTCAGGATTTCTAAGGAAGTACTGAGGTAGATAGATTTTCCTGGCTCCAAGTGAGATGAAAAGATTAAAAGGTTGGAAGAAGTCCTTATAAAAGATGTGTGGTAAGTTGTGGAAACATGTCCTAAGGAAACAATGAAAGAGAGAAAAACTATTATCATGTAAAAATCCTGTATATTTATTTATATTAGAAAAAAACATAATTCTCTCTCCTGAATAAATCCTGATCTGGTAACTAACTACCTGTTCTATATGACTTCTTTTTGAATGTCCCTAGACATCTAACACCCCATCTGATGATGTCCAAGACTGAATAATCATTAGTGAATCTGCTCCTCCCTTCTGCCCCCAGACTATTCTTTTTTTTTTTATTGGTGAATTGTAATCATACATCTTGTTACAATTCAGAGTAATATAGACATACAAGCACACAATACTCATTGAATTTTTTTTTTCCTAGGATAATGGGTCAGCATCCTGTGGCAGTGCTATTGGAGTTCCTGGAATCCTTGTAGATACTGTCAGGCATTTATCTGTGTTCTTAGGTCTGCCTTCA
Organism: Graphiurus murinus; assembly: GCA_004027655.1. Lineage (NCBI taxonomy): Eukaryota > Metazoa > Chordata > Mammalia > Rodentia > Gliridae > Graphiurus > Graphiurus murinus. Next base: position 5,072 of record PVLC010029544.1, read on the forward strand.
CAACACTGACTCTTTCTTGCTCATCCCTGTGGTGGGCTGGTTTCCTCCCCACTCTTTTCCTACTCTGCTTTAATATCCTCCTAACCTGTCTTCCTGCCTTCAGACTCCCAGTCCTTCCCACTCCTCCTTCTCCAACCTCCACCTCAGCTTTCTCCTTCATGTTTCCACAGGTTCTTACATCCAATCAGTACACTGCACCTGGAAAATAAACTCCAAACTCTTTAGCACTGAGATATTGGAGTAAATGCCCCAATGATTTCTACTATCCCCTGTTCCTCAGCTGAGACCTCATTTGCCTCCAGTTCCATGGGTCTATGTATCCCCACCTAGTACCCATTTAATGTGCATGACACTCCAGCCTTGCTCCCATAGCATTTAATTAAAAGTCTGCCTGTCTTTTTCTTATTTTTTCCTTCCTCATGCATTCCTATCAACTGTTTCTCTTATGTGCACTAATATTATGACAATAAATTTTGTCCCAAACTATAACTGGTTAATTGTCCACATATCTTTGCCTTCCTTAGTAATTAGCTCATGGAAGGCATATATTTCTCATCTTGGTCTATCTCTTGCCCAAGTAATATCAGTTTTCTGCCTATAATAGATCTTAAATATATTTGTTGCATTGTTAAAATATATTATTAACTAATATCCAATTTGATGTCATTATAAGTATGGCTTTATGCAACTAATGCAAACTAATAGATTCAAAACAAATCTTCACATGTATGTTTAAACAAGTCAGTTGAAGGGAAGAGAAGGGAAGGCCTTTACATGCCTTGACACCAAACTATGTGCCGAACACTGATTTGGTGCTGATCTGTTAAATGAGTACAATTACTTATTTGAACGTAGGTGTGGTAGGTGTGTGAAGTTTCAGGCTCTATGTCAAGAGTTCAGGATGCAAAGATCAATAAGATACAGTTCTACACTCAATGATCCTATAATATGGTCCCAGAGAAGGACAATAAAACTGATAAAGTACAATAAAAGTAGCGATCTTCATATTATATGAAAGTAACATTATAGAGGAAGGCAGAGAGTGCTTGGAACACAGTGGCATGGTGGAGTGTTGAAGAAAAACTTTTTTCATTGAAGCGTACTTATTCCAGGTGTGGATGATGGATAGACCTCCATGAGAGGACCTTGGCATTTGGGTTTTGTAAGGTGTTGAGCATAGCTTGATAAAAGAGAACATATATAGATGTGTTGGATAATGTCAAGAGAGCTAGTGGTGAAAAGGCAGAGGCTTGAAAGAGAAACTAGGGCTGGGCAATGAACTCATGGGACTCCATGTGTTGATCTAAGAGTTTGAAATTTGTTCAGAAAAAAGCAGGGAGGCACTGAAAATGTGTAGGAAAATGGCATAATTAGAATATTTGGAGATATTAGAATATTTAGCAGTTACATCTCAGGAACTTTACACACATCATCTCATTCAACTCTCTACTTACTAGATAGGTGGTACTTATCTCTAATACGAGGAGAGAAGTGAGATATCTCTTCTTTCTATTGTTCTCAGGTCTATCTTTCATCATTTACTTCTCTGCTTTTTGTCACCTTGTCAAAGACTGCTTCTCTGAAATTTTCTGTCATGGAGAAAGTAGAATAAGGAATGTTGGAGAGAAAGAAGAGATAAGGTTTTAAATAGGTTGTATAGGCCTCATTGAAAAGTTGACATTTGGGAACACTTTAAAGATGGTGAGGGAACTTCTCATGAAGATACCTCCGGGGGAGGATTTCAGGCTCTGGTCCCAGCTAGTGCAAAGACCCTGAGGCAGAATTATGCTTGGCTTGTTTGAGGTACAACCAAAAGAATGGAGCTGGATTGTATTCTATCTGCCCTTAAAATGTGTATTTTATTTTATTAATGAATAGATGGAGAAAAGTGATATAAAGGTCCTTAACTAGTTTACTCAGTCTTATACCCTTTCCATTTTATTAACCTGATTCTCAACAACTAATTCCTAGATGTCTTGGGATCATTTAAACAGTGTTGACATGAAATCTCTAGGAACGGGTATCCATGGAGGACTCTGTACAAGCCACATCAACTGTTTATGTGCAGTATGGTGTACTGTCTCTGCAGACAAATATCCTCTCATGTGTCTTTATGAGAAGCAACAGTGACACACAGTGGTTCTTTGAGTTAATCAGACATGTTCTCCCTCCAGATAACCCAGGAGGTACAGCTGGTATTGCTCAGACTTTCTTTCTTAGGAAAGTTGGTTGTCTTGTTAATTCAGGTGGGTATTAACTACCCAATCTATTCAGCATTTCCCTGGTTGTAAGCTGTCAGGCTGTGACACAATATCACATAATGTGACGTTACATGATACATAATGCCTGAATTAAAAAAAAAAAAAACCCAGACACTTCTTTCAGTGAAGTAGTAGGTAGGTAATCTGAATATTTGGGGTAATTGGCTCTAGGAAGAGAGAGGCATCATTATCTCGGGCTCCCTAGTGAGCGTTAATTAGCCATATTGCTTCATTGTGTGACAAAGAGAGCCCTGCTAGTAGTGCTAAATCTGTAATGACACCCGGCTTTAGGAGCACAGGTATTTTAAACTACCTTGAGTGACTGACATGTAGGTAATTCTATTCAGAGCATCACAGTGAACTCAGACTGTTGGAACTGTCTCTCCTCAGAGGCAGGAGTTTGTTGTGGCTCTGAGAGGTTTCCTCTCCTTTGTCTCACCCCTCCCCCAAGCCAAATAGTCCTCCGACTGGGGGATCATCAGTATTCCCGACAGCAGGCCTGTGTTCTACCTGTGCTGTAAGAACAATACATCTGTGTTTTTGAAGCATCAAGTTCTGCAGACAGAGATTCCACAGCACTCAGCATTTATGGATGGGCCATGACAGCTAGGAAGGGCTTCCTGGGGGCCCCCAGGCCCCTTTAATCCTTTGTTTGCAGATATGGCAGGAAACTACTTGCAGGGTGAAGAATTTCTTAAAGGCTTAGCTTTCTGGGACTAACATTCAACACTTTTATTTTTTTATTCTAATATAAAAATGATAATATCAGAAATAATAGGGTGGGTAGCAATGGATAAAATACCAATCTAGTGATTTGGCCCATTACCTGGGGTAAGAGATCAATGATCCAGTGATCCTACACATGGGATGGTGATGCTGCTCATCATGTTTTTCTACATTTTTATCCCAGTGGATTTTTCCTAAGCATCCATGTCCTCTTCCCAGTGTCCTCAGAGACCAAGCATGCAGGAAACCAATGGCACTTAGAACCTCTTTCATAGCTTACAAATGTGAAAATTTTGACAATAATTTTTCTCATGTATGGGCAAGAAAGAGGATAAGAAGGCTGACAAGAGTGTTTTGGAGAAGAATGATTCATGTCCAGATAAGAAAGTTTAAGGCTTGGTTTTATGCTAAGCAAAGGCCTATAATGGCCTTCTGCATTTCTCCTTGGTGACCAAAAGTTGAAAAACTGCCAAACACTTGAGAATGTGGCAGAGTAGGGTTTCTGATTACAACTTTTCAGGTCCCAAGGATTATAATTTTCTCTGGATGTGAAAGTTAGAAATTCCTCATTTAAAAAAGAATTACTGGCATGAGGTTACATGGGGACATTTCACTAATAATACTTTTGATTGGTTGATAAAAGCAAAAGGTCCTAATGTTTGTCATGGTTTCTAAGGGTTCATCTTGAAGATGGAAGTTCAAATGATATTAATATAACTCTTCGGGAACACTTTTATATAGTGTACCTGACTTCTAGTTGAAGATAAAACTTCAAAACAATTTAAACCACAAATTTTAGTGATTATGGCTGTGGCCTTTTTCTTTTTTTGGCAAAAGAATCTTACTTTGCATAGTGAAAAGGAAGATGAATTACTTATGACTAGTATAGTGTTTTAGACTTCAAAGAGAAATTAGAAGTAATTTAGACTTTTCACAATTGGAGAAACTGAAGGTCAGACACACCAAACAAAATGCTCCAACCAGTTACAGAACTACTTTGGGATAAAAAGTGAAACCTGGTTCTTACTATCAGTCAAATTCTTTCCCTGGTATGAAATGTAGCTATTCTTAATTCTTAACAAACTCATTAGTGAGAAAAGCTGTTGGTGATCCAAGGCAGTCTAAGATGACTTTGATTTTTGTCTTGCTGGTGTCCTCTAGTGTGAGGTGGTAGAGTTTTCTGACCCTCCAGTGCTGAGGGCTGACGTATCTGTAAGACACACCTTTCTACACATATGAACTTTTCTGGTTAGCCTTTTACCTCATTAGCCTCTTAGGTTCCCTGAAGCTGACTATTGGCCTGGCTTTATATTTGTTGTCCCTTTGATTTTAATCCCTAAAGCTTCACTAAAAAAAGATGTTCTTTAAGAGTATGGAGAAGGTACAAATTTCACTAACATGTTTTTGCCACAGCATTTGCTTACATTTGAGACTTTTATTGGGAGTCAGTATTTTTAATCAGGATGGAGAATGGAAAGACAGGGAATGAAAAATAAATGGAAAAGACAGAAGGAATAGAAAAGAGAACTAGAGCATCAGAAATCCTTGATGGCAAATCTCAAACCATGTTGATCAAATAAAATGATTAAATCAGAAGACAGTGAACTTACCTTATCTGATACTTGGCAATATATAGAGTTCTTTCACAAAAATTATTTTTATTTGATCCTCACAATGGCTCTGGAGGGAAGGAATAAATACTTTATTAATTAAAAAACTCAAAATCAAATGTGTTTAGTGGCTTGTCCACATGACCACATGCTCCTCTCACCCTACCACCCTTTCATAGCTATTCCAGAAGACTCAGCTGTGTTAGGGAACTCAGCTGGTTGAAGCTTTTTGACCATTATGGTAGAAGACATAGGTTTGATTCCTATAAAAACTGGGAGCTATTGGAATAAAAGTCACAATCAATTATACTCAAATGAGTATTTCTTAGTTTCCAGGAGAACAAGGTAGCTGTGCATCTGATACAAATCCATCTCCTTTACAACAAGAATGCACAAGTTCTACCTCCTCAGTAAAGGAGAAAACTGTCTTTGCATATGAATGATAGTACTTTTTTAGTACTACCTTTTGGTATACTAAGTATTGCTTCAAGATTTGTATTTGCAGACTAACACTATGCCTAAAGACTCACGATTTAAGTCCCTGCCACCAGGCAAATTGAAGTGCTTTGAAAGAGTTGCAAATGTCATCCAAAACACAGAGATAGATATTTTCCAGCATAATAACCTAGGATTTTTTGTTTGTTTGTATTAGTTTCTGTAGATGTTAATAGATATTATTAGGTGAAGTTCCTATGAGAATCCAGGACAAAAAAAAATCACTTTTTGACATGGATATTCTAGGCCTCAAATATATGTTTCAATATCCTTACCTTGACCTTATTGGGTAGAAGCAACTTTGTGATCTTCAGGAAAACAAAACAAAAACATGTTTCTTCAGAATATGCCCTGGAATCTTCTCCCTTGACTCATTTATTTCAAGGGAGGATTTGAGAAAAAAAAAAGTATCATTTGCCTGGCAGCAGATCATTCCTGAGGGAACACATGTTTACGTTTTGCTAAATTACACAACTCCACAGCAGTTATTGGAGAGTTAAAGATATATTAAAATTGAGCTGTAGGCAACCACATGTTGATAATGAGCCCATTTTGTGTCTTGGCTTGTGGAAAGGAATGTGAAAATGCCTTGTTCTGTGTTATTTTTTCCTTCTGACAGTCCTGATACACTGCCGCAGGCATTCTAAAAATAATAACATGAGGTTAACTGACAATTGCAGGTGTATTTACACTGATATTCTGATATTAGCATGCTGCTTAAAAATGCTACTGGAGGTGATACTATATGCATCTAAATATCATTTCTGCATTACAGACAAAAAGGGGTAGAAAGAACAAAGATGCTTCTTTTAAATGGTCGATAGAAATATTCATGGCCCCCTTAACAATCTGCCACAATGAACTCCTGATTTTTTCAAAACTTGTGCTCTGTGGATTGAGACGAGAATATATTTGAGGAAGGTGTTACAAATGCCCGTTTACACACACACACACACACACACACACACACACACACACACATACACACACACACACACACACACACACACACACACACACCTTGTGTGCGCCCATACACCACACAGTTTATAACTCATGATAAGAAGCCTCCCAATTTGTGAGAATGGTCAGAAACCTCTTGTCTTTATGAGGTTACATCTGTCTCTAACATCAGTAATGGTTACTTTTCTGAACTATAATTTGGTTTTGCCTCTGAATTTTATCTACCTCTAGGCATTATTCTTTTATGTAATACTCTGATTGATTGATATGCTAGATTTTCTCACCTTCAATGCCCACATTCTGTCCCATCTTCTTCCCTACCGATTGCATTTATAGTTTTTCTGTTTCTACCTGAATTGGACCACTGGGAGCACCCAGCAGGGTATTGGAGTGATTTGGAGGTGTATGTTCTCCTTGTATCCTCCCCTTTTAGGTCTCTGGGTTTTTTCTCTAACAAAGGCCATTGCTCTTCTAAGGAGCCCTTTCCTAAAGCTGCAGTTGTCAAGGTGTAAGTAGACCTCCCATCTCTGTGCCCACTGGGCAAGATGTGATAATGGCTTCCTGCTGTTGCTAGGCACACATATTTTGCCATCTCTTCCTGTTCCTCTTAACCCTGATTACATTTTCCCTTTTATGCAAATCAATTACTTTCGTATTTGGGGGCTACCGAGGATTGAACCTAGGGGCATTATACCTCTGAGCTACACCCCAGTCTTGTTTTATTTTTATTTTTTAAATATACTTTTATTGGTGCATTGAGGTCTCACATCATAATGAAGTTCAGAGTGGTAGAGACATACATGCATCCGGTATTTGGTGAGCTTCCCCCTGGCTCCCTCCCCTTCACCATACATGGTATTCACACTGATAATTTCATGTGTATATAACATCGATGTCCTGATTATATTCTTTTTTTTTTTTTTTTTTGCAGTACTGGGGATTGAACTCAGGGGCATTCTACCTTCGAGCTATACCCCCAGCCCTATTTTTTATTCTTTATTTTGAAACCGAGTCTCACTAAGTTGCGGAGTGCCTCACTAGGTAGCTGAGGCTGGCCGCGAACCCGGATCCTCCGGTCTCAGCCTCCCGAATGCTGGGATTACAAGCTTGCGCCACCACGCCCGGCTTCCTGATTATATTCTTGTAAATAATTCTTGTATTGGATCTTCTTCAATTACCCTGTTTGAGTGTGAATTCTGTTTCCCATGAGGACCCTGAACTGAGAAAGATGCTATGTTCAGTACTACAGTGCTCTTGGGTTACAAATGTTAACAAACACAGTCTCCCCTCAAGAAGCTTGTCACAGCCAAGAGAGAATTACACACAGAGCCAGGGGAAGCCTTGACAAAGGTTCTCTACATCCAGTTGAGAGTGGTGTTGAGGAAAGGACTTTGGAAGAGATGATGCTTAGTGTGAAGCACCCAACAATATAATGTGAATATAATGAAATATAATGAAAATATAATGTGAAAAATCCAAAGTATGAAACTTGAAAGAATATTACAATGAACCCATAAGTAAACATCACTCAGTTTCAGCAACACTCAGCTCTTTCAACTTTAGGGCAATTTTAATTACATTTTCACTTCCCTTCCCCTTCCCTAGGAATAATCAGAAACCATTTCTTAACTAATTTGAATTATTTCTATAATTTTCTCCAAACCCCAAAACATAGCACAGTATCACTATCTTCCAAAAGCAGCAATGATTAAACTTCATTATAATTGAATAGTCAGTTTCAAAATTACCTAATTGTAAAAAAAAAAAAAAAAAAAAATCCAGTTGTATCATAAGTGTTATTTTTCTAATTTCTTTACTTGAATTTGGATCAGATAAGATTCACATATTATTATAATTAGTTTCTCCTAATACATAGGTAATTTCCTCATATGTAATTTTCCCTTTAGACTCTCTTTTTTGGAAAAATCTAGGTTATTTAACCTACATATTTCTCCTCAGTCTATATTTTCTTGCTTAAATTCCTATATTTTCTATAACTCAATTGTTAAACTAGAACTTAATCTGACTCAGGCTAGATATTGGTTTTAGTGTAGGAGCAAGATTACAGGTTTTTTAGGATGTATTTCTGTAAGAAGGAATATATCTGGTTCTTCTCATTTTGATGTTAGGAGCCAGCGATAGGCATTGCCTTCAGCCAGTGGTTTTCAAACATTAGTGTCCATCCACATCATCTGGAGGGCTTGTTAAAACCTGAGCTGCTGGCTCCTATCCCAGAGTTTTGAGTCAGTAGGTTGGAGGTAAGACCAGGAATTTGCATACCTAACAACTGCACAGGTGCTACTGGTGCTGCTGGCCCAGTGATCACACTTTGAAAACTGCTCCAGTTAATTCACTAAGGCTCATTTTGAACATTTCCTATCCAAGACCCAGACTTAGAATCAGGAACCTCTCCCACCTGGAATCAGTGATTCCTTCAACAATCCCTGGTTATTTCCAGTGAGGTATCTAACCTTGGGCCCACATTATGCAGGCTAAAGGCACTCATTTCAACTGTGCTGGTCGTTATTTATAGATATTTTGGAGAATAGAGTTAGGAAACACATTTTTACAAGAAAAAACTATGCAGTCATATTGGTAATATTGCTGCATACTGCAAATTGAAAATAATCCAATATTTACTAATCTGCATCCATTCTACAATAGCTGGTAAAATAGCATCACTGTAAAAAGATCTTTGCTTTGGGGCACTGTGTGTGGGGGTGGGGAGCAGTGTAGCTCAGTGGTAGAGCATATACTTAGCATGCACAAGGCCTGGGGTTCAATTATCAGCTCCATTTAGACACCCAATATAATGATAATAACAATGTAAATCCTTGCTTTAAATAACACCAACATAATTTTCATTACTTTATCCAATCTAAATCACATAAAAATATTATAATAACAATACCAACATGTCCACTAACAGTATGATTTCTAAAACAGTACAATTTTAGTTTTGTTTCTTTCTACTTTTAAATTTTAGGACTTATTGCACTAAGCATGTGCAATCAAATTATAGCATTTTAAAGTTACTTGAACTACTTTTTTCTGTGCTTCTATGTCCTCAGTTTATACAAGTTCGGTCATTTTTTTTTTTAATTGGTGCATTGTAATCAGACATCCTTGTGAGGTATAGGCTAGTAGAGGCATACATGCACACATCTCTCATTTAACCCTTCCCCAACTCCCGCCCCATTCCCTCCCCTGTCCCTCCTTCTCATGTTCAGTTTAGTGGTTAAATTTGATATGTTTGTGAATGTATATCATATGCATTAGGGTGTTTCCCTCACCCCATCCCCATCACCTTCAGTTAAATCTCCTTCTTTGCTCATCTAAGGTTTCTCCTTCTTCGTCTAGAGTCCTTCTTATATCTCACTTTCTCCCTAGCTTTCACATATTAGGGATAGTATCTGTTTTTTTTTTTTTTTTTTTTTTTTTTTTTTTTTTTTTTTTTTTTTTTTTTTTTTTTTTTTTTTTTTTTTACTTTTTGTGACTGACTAATCTCACTTAACATAATGTTTTCCAGTTCCATCCATTTCCCTGCAAATGACACGATTTTGTTCTTCTTTAGGTAATTTTTATATTTCTATCTTTAAAAGATTGTATTTTATAAGTCCAGCTTGTTTTGCAATTGTGTAAAAATCTACATGGTTCCAAACATCAATTTTCTTTGAAGCATGGTATAATCAAAGAAGTCCAGCTTTTATCTCAGATTACTCTAATTCTTCTCTTTCCCCACAAGTAAATTTAAGCATTTATTTTGCTTTAGTTTGGAATGTCCTCCAAAGGCTCCCGTATTGAAAGTAAGTCCCCAGTGCAGCAAGGTCCAGAGGTAAAGTCTGGCTGGAGGGGGTAGCTCACCGGGGTGTGGCCTCTTTTTTTTTTTTGCTTCCAGTTACCATGATGTGAGAGTGGCATCCTGCCACCATGCCTGCCAGCATGGTTTCTACTTTGGCGTGAGGCCACTATAGACCAAACCTCTGAAACTGAAAACCCAAATAAACTTTTCTTCCTCTGAATTGTTCTTGTTGGGTATCTTGGTCAAAGTGATGAGAAAAGATGACTAAAACAGCATTTAAAAATATTTTCTGGCATATAGAAATGCTTTCATTTTTGTCTTGTGATGACCTTTGCATGAGTACTTTGCATAATATTCTCTCTGTTTGATTATTGACTATAGTTTACTACTATGAGCACTATTGTACTATTCCCTTTATCCTTCTTTTCTTTCTCTCATCCAGCATTTATTGATGTAATGTCCTTGTAGACCCAATGAATACCTATTAAACATGACTGTATTGTAGTTGTCTACTTTATGATACTTACATTTTACATTATTTGAGTGCATAGGCATTTTGGCATTTTATTCTTAAACCATCAACTTTATTTCTATGGAAAAGTATATTCACTTCTTTTTCTTGTTCTTATTTCAAGTCTGTGAAGTCTTTTTGTTGTTGTTGAATGAAGTTCATTTTTTAGTGGACTCTTCAAGAAGGGTACAGGAGAATGATATTCTCTGAGTACTTGCATAGTCATAATAGTTTATAGCTTATATACATAAAGTTCAGTTTGTATCCTTGCTCATGTTTTTCTTTATTGAGTAATATAAATGTAACACATAATTATGTTTCATCACATGGATTTATTAATGAAAAGTCTGATGACAATATAATTATCTTTTCCTTATGAGTGACTTAGTATATTTGTCTGAATGTCAAATATGTATCAAGTCCTTTAATGGAATGTCTTAATGTTGGCCATTATAGATCAACTTTATAATTTTGTGGTATATCATTTTAATATTTAATTTTATTATTTATTTTATTTTTATAATTTTTATTATTATAGAAAAATTATAATAGAAAATTTTATTATTATAGAAAAATTATAACAGAAAATTTCCATAAATATCATTTATTCTGCTCATTGCTTTGGTTTTATTTTCCAGAGACTACTATTATGTTTATATTAGATCTTCTTTGCCTATCTTCTATATTCATCATTTAATCTTGAATGCTTTTAAAACAATCTTTTCAATTTCTGTTATCTATAAAACTTTCCATATTTTATTTCTCTTAAAGTATATTGTGTTGTGTTTATTTGTGTTTGTATTTCTTCTTAATTTGGATGATAATTATATGTCCTATTATTTTTAATTATTTTCTGAGTTCTTTTTACATACTTTTATTGTAATTATACAGCTTAGAGACATTCAAAGTCTTACAAACAAATATGAGGACATGTCTTATTGTGTTTCCCTAAGGTCTCATCCCTCCCCAAACTTAACAATGGGGTTAGTAGTGATATGTTTATACATGAGCATAGCATAATTTGAATTGTTTATTTCATCAGTTCTTCCTGACATTAGATTAATAATTTAGGAAAGTTTTTCTGGTGGCAGTATAAAAAATGGTCTTAAAGTGACACACAGGAAAAACAGAGCCCCTATATCTACCCCATATTAGGCAACTATGGTAACATTACAAGTGATGGGAGACTAAGTGAAGCAGTGGCAGATGGAGCAGAGATGCTAGTTTTGTGCTTGGGTATGAGGGGATGGATTTGGATGAGCTGGGAAAACCTCACTATGCCTTAGGTTTATTAGTCAATATCTTGGTTCCATTTCTTTTGACTCTTACTATCACTGGCTTGTTCTACTGCTTCTCAAAATGGTGCTTTTGGAGATGCTTGTTTGTGAAATTATATAGGATTTGGTTGTAAGACATATTTTAAAACTCATAGTAAATTAGTCTGTATTCTAAAAAGTAGTGTAAAGAAGGTGCATGATTACTCTTCCTTTACACGCACCTGAAATGAGAAATATCCCTTTCCAGAAGTTGACTACACTATTTATATTAGCACCCTAGGTTATTTTTTTTTCTTTAACAGGAGAAAATAATAAGGTAGAAATAGAAAGAGGAAGAAGGTTACAGTGGGTATTCTCGACTAGATTTCGATTTCATGGAAATGAAGGAATGGAAAGAAGCACACGGAACAACTGAATCTTTACTCCTGTCCCTTCCACTTACTTGAAGCAAAGGCCTTAGAGGTGCTGCTCAGGGTGTGCTCTGCAGTAGCTGCACAAATATCACTTGGGAGCTTGTTAGAGATGCATACTCTCGGGTTCCACCTCAGATATATGGAATCAGCGTCTTCATTTTAAATAATCCTGGTGTGATTAATCTGAACATTAAAGTTTGGGAATCATGTTCCAGACCATGTAAGGAAGTGAACTTTTCATGATTCTACCTTAATGTTCTTCAAATAGCAAAAATATCTATTTTAACAAAGCATTAATTTAGTGAATATTCTAGAGGAACATGAAGAAGTTAATGTAAGATGAGGTACTATAGTTTAGGATTTGTGCTCAGTATGGAATCAGTTTACTTCAGCTCAACATCCTACTTCACTACTAATTAATTATATGACCATGGGAAAGACACTTAATCTTTATACAGGTTGGTATCCTCATATGTAAAAGTGAACTAAGAATGTTTTAAATATTGGCATGAGGATCAAATGAACAGTGTGTGTAAAGTCATGAGCTCTGTTCCTCTCCCACAGAAATGCATCATAAATACTAGCCATCATTATTAAAATTTAACTGAAAAATGTCTTACACACACCCAGGATGTATTTAATGCCTTGTTACAAGTAACATCAGCTTGTTCTTTTCAAATGAACAACATTATCAGTTTATACTTTACTCTGCAAGCATCTGAAGATATTTCTCAGAGAAAGATAACATCATCAGGATGGTGGCTACATGTACTTGAGTTATGTGCTTGCCTTGAAGAAAGTGAAATATCAACACTAACACTTAGACATATTTCATTCAAGAATTTGTGTATTCTTATACAAACTTTCTAGGTTGACTAAACAGGAAAAATCACTTTTTTAAATTTAAAAACAACCTTGAATTTCGGAAAGCTTGAATCATTATTCATATTTCTATCCACTTGTTATATGTGCATGCAGGCACACACATGTATGCACATGCATGGGATTCTTTTTTTTTTTTTTGCACTGGTGAGCGAACCCAAGGGCATTATACCTCCAATCTACACCCATATCTCTTTCTATTTTTTTTTAAACAGGGTCTCAATAAGTTGCTGAGCATCTTGCTAAGTTGCTGAGGCTGAGGATGGCCTCAAATTTGTAATCCATCCCTTTCAGCCTCCCAAGAACTGGGATGACAGGTGTGTATCACCATGCCTGACTTGTTTCATAGTTTTTGGTAGCTATGTCCTGACAAAGTCTTGATGAAATTTCACTTTATATACCATTTATTTGTCTTGAGACATTCTGAGCTAAGCAGGTCAGAAGGAGCCATAACCACACAAAGCATTGCAGCTAAAGATAAACAAACAAAAAGAAAACACAAGATACAAACCTCTAGGTTTTTATAAGCTTCAGGAACCTCTCTGATTCATTCTATCATCACCTACACATTTTAAAAGTGGTGTTACTATTCCCTAGCAAGCATTTTAAAGGAGAGAGGCACATACTATGGAGGGTTGAATGAGGTTGGAGAAATAAACTCCAGATTGTATTTATTTCTTATTACAGAGCTCAGCATTTTTATGTTCCCTCATCAACAAAAAGACTCCCCCAACACACCCTTGGTACTTTCTATTTATGTTCACCTGCTACTCAATTAACACCTCATCAAACCGCACGCTCACAGGGGGTTATTGCTGGAGCACTGCACTGTAGCCCTTAACCCTCTGTCTCACCTACATCACACATGGAGTTAAAAACAGTCCCCTGACTGTGCTTAGAAAACATGTCTTTTCATTTGGTGTTTGTGTAAGGCTTTCCTTGTGCGTGTTACCCTGGGCGTTCATAAAGTTATAACTGTATCTACATGTGTCTGACATTTATTACCTTCCCTAGGACTGTAAAACACACTTTGCTCTTTTAACTGCATCTGCTGACATGTTACATAAAATAAGCCTTAAATATTGTCTATAAATTAATTAGCATTTTCCCTGAATTAGGAAAAGCCATGATGGCTAAGCAACATTGATTTGGTATGTTTGGGAGTTTTAATTGGATTCTGTGAAAAAGACAATGGGATTATTCTTGCCCAGTTATGTATGTTTTATATATATATATACATTCATTTGTACAAAGTTAAGAAAATGCAGTAAAGTTTCAAGGAGAAATTTAACAACTCTCACTTTAAAATTATTTCACCAATTTCATAATTCCTGGGTTTTTTTCTGTAATATGTAAATTACTATGAAGCCTATCTACTTATACATATTGTGCTTTTATATATAAATAATTTTTATGTATATAGTACTTTGCATAAATGTAATTTTTATATAAAATTGGGCACTGGGCTTATATTTTTATGTTATTTTATATACTGTCTTCATTACTTAATATTGTATAATTATCATGTCCTATGCAATTATCATGTCTCCTTAGTTTTGATTTTTTTTTTTTTTTTGCAGTACTAAGGATTGAACCCAGGGGCATTCTACCTCTGAGCTACACCCCCAGTCCTATTTTTTATTCTTTTTATTTTGAAACAGGATCTCATTGATTGTGGAGAGCCTCACTAAGTAGCTGAGGCTGGCCACAAACCTGGATCCTCTGGTTTCAACCTCCCAAGACTAGGATTACAAGCGTGTGCCACCACACCTGGCTCCTTAGTTTTGATTTTTAATATTGTTTATACTCCTTCATCTCATAAAGATGCTATAATTTTTTAACTATTTAGGTGATTTTGAAATCTTTGCGTTTATGAAAAATACTAAGGTAAACATCTTTCTATTTAAAATTATATCTTCACTTCTGATTATTTCAAGAGGAATTCTTAGCTGTGGAAACACTATTTCAAAGACTCCTAAATCCTATTGGCTGAATGCTCTCCTGAAAGGTTGTAAAATTCTTTAAGTCCACCTTTTACCCTGATCCACTTTGAATATTTTTTATTATTTTAATTTTTTATGTTTTATTATTGTTTCAGTAGCCACTTCTGTAGTTAGTAGCTAGGTTGAACAAAATAA
>PVLC010029545.1:0-20112 GCA_004027655.1 Graphiurus murinus
CCCCGCTCTGTTTTTTTTTTTTTTTTTTTTTAAGTACTGGGGATTGAACTCAGGGGCATTCTACCTCCGAGCTATACCCCCAGCCCTATTTTTTTTATTATTCTTTATTTTGAAACTGAGTCTCACTAAGTTGCGGAGTGCCTCACTAGGTAGCTGAGGCTGGCCATGAACCCAGATCCTCCTGTCTCAGCCTCCCGAATGCTGGGATTACAAGCGTGCGCCACCACGCCCGGCTCAGCTCTGGTTTTTTTTTTTTTTATTATTCTTTATTTTGAAACAGGGTCTCACTAAGTTTCAGAGGGCCTCACTAAGTAGCTGAGGCTGGCTTCAAACCCGTGCTCCTCCTGTCTCAGCCTCCCTGGGATGACAAGTGTGCGCCATCACGTCCTGTTGTAAGAGGGCGTGATGCTCATATCTCAAGTTCTGGCGCCGCCACACCAGAAAGCCTTCCTCAGACGCGGTGGTCACCTCCAGCCTGCGCCTGCCCCCCTCGGCCTCCGTGCCTCCCGTCCCCCAACCTTGTTCGTTTCCGAGTAGGTCTCCTGGATCACAGTCTCCGACTCGTCGTCGCTGAGCTCGGAGGGCTCGGGCAGCTTCCTGGCCGCAGCAAAGAGCACCGCGTCGTGGAGGGTGAGGAAGAGCTGGCCCTTGGTGACACCTTCATCGAAGAAGTCGTTCTTCTCAAACATCCTGACCACGGAGGCTACAAACCAAGCCCCGGACACACAGCGTCAGACCTGGGGGCCGGGGTCCTGGACAGGACCCAGCCCCCTCCTGGGGTGGAAGGTACTCACGGTGGCACCCTGCGAAGAGCACCAAAAGGTTGTTGTTTTGGAAAGCGTTGCACATCTGCAGGGAGAGAGAGAGCGCACCAGTGTCAGGGCCCCAGGCCCTCAGGAAAGGGGCGTCTGAGGGTGACTGTGCGAGGGGGGCGGGGACAGAACCCAGGGACGAGTGCTCCCCGAGCTCCACCCCTCGCCCTTTCGACTTGGATATAAGGTCTCGCTAAGTTGCTGAGGATGGCCTCGAACCTGCGATCCTGCTGTCTCGGCCTCCCGAGTACTTGGATTACAGGTGTGGGTCCCTGTGCCTGGCTTAAGTAGATTTTCAAGCCCCTTTGGAGCTGGGTATGGTGGTGCTCGCTTGTAATCCCAGTACTTGGGAGGCTGAGACAGGAGCGTCGCAGGTTTGAGGTCAGCCTCAGCAATTTGGTGAGGACCTGTTTCAAACTAAATGATAAAGTAGGGCTGGAGGATGTCGCTTGGAGGTAGAGTGCCCCCGGGTTCAATCCCCAGTACCATTAAAAAAGACAGGAATGGGGTGTGGGTGTGGGTGTGGGTGTGGGTGCCGGGTGGGGCCAGGCCTCTGGGCACTCACCTGTCTTAGGATGACCAGCGCCTGGGTGTCCACGTAGTGCACCATGGAGAAGTCCAGGATGATGGTGTGCACCTTGGGCTGCAGAGGCCTGTCGGAGTAGGGGACCACCGACCGGCTCTCGGAAGCGCTGGGCAGAGACAGCGAGCGTCCACTCCGCGAGGCACCGGGCAGAGGCTCGGCCTGCTCCACGTCATTGTAGTTCTGCTCTTGGTTTTTCTGAGACACCGAAGACACCAAGCGGGGGACCTGGTCATCAGACTCACTGTCGTCACGCACGCTTTCGAAGTGGGAGCAACGAACCAGGTTGACGGAGGAGGAGTCGGGATCCAGCTTGTATTCATATCGTTCCGTGTAGACAATCTGGAAGAACAGAGAGAAGGCTCAAACGAGGGCCGGAGACGCTGCGGCTGCCCTGTGTCGTCTGCCCGCCAGCGTCCCCTTGTGAAAAGTCTCCTCGGGCTACGTACCACTGTCTCTGTTGTTGGGGTTTTGGTTTTTTTTGTTATTTTTTGTTGTTGTTGTTCTGGGGATAGAATTCAGGGGTATTCTACCTCTGAACTATACCTCCAGCCCTATTTTATTTTTATTTATTTTATTTTTATTTATTTATTTATTTTTGCAGCTACCTCCGAGCTACACCCCCAGCCCTATTTTTTATTCTTTATTTCGAAACAGGGTCTCACTAAGTTGTGGAGAGTCTCACTAAGTAGCTGAGATTGGCCTCGAACCCAGATCCTCTGGTCTCAGCCTCCCAAGTATGGGATTATAGGCATGTGCCACCACACCCAGTTTCTTTGACTTTTTGAGTTCACATAGTCTCTCCTTACTCAAATTTGTTAGACTCTCAACACACAATTCAGCTGGGCATGATGGCGCACGCTTGTAGTCTCAGTACTTGGGAGGCTAAGACAGGAGGACTGCAGTTTCGTGAGTAACCTCAGCTACTTAGTGAGACCCTCCACAATTTAGTGATACCCAGTTTCCAAATAAAGAATAAAATAGGGCTGGGGGTATAGCTTAGAGGTAGAATGCCCCGGGTTCAACCCACACACACACAATAAACACACAATTCAGAAGATGACAAATATATATACTGTATTGCATGGTTTACGATCCTATTAATAAATTATAAATTGTACTACTATCTTTGATATCATCAAGAAAGAAAAAATGAGCCAGGTGTGGTGGCACACACTTGTAATCCCAGTACTTGGGAGGCTGAGACAGGAAGATCCCGGTTTGAGGCCAGCCTCAGCTACTTAGTGAGGTCCTCCACAACTTAGCGAGACCCTGTTTCAAAATAAGTAATAAAAAATAGGACTGGGAGTGTAGCTCGGAGGTAGAATGCCCCTGGGTTCAATCCCCAGTACCACAAAAAAAGTAAATAAATAAAATAGGGCTAGGGGTGTAGTTCAGAGGTAGAATGCCCCTGGGTTTCATCCCCAATACCACCAAAAAAAGAAAAGAAACCACTCGGGCACTTGGTGGTAAACTGTCAAGAAAGGCGCAGAAGGGCGGCCCCTGACCCTGGGCGGAGGCTCGAGCTCGTCGCAGTTGCAGGAACACCGGCAGATCTTCTCTTCCTGCAAGCTGGTGTCGCTTCTACGGAACAGGGCAAACAGCTGTTCTTCCTTGAGCGGCACCCTCAACATCCCCAGCTGCAAGACAGACGGGGGCTCAGCGAGCATGCGCGTGGCAGGAGGGGCAGGGCAGCAGGCGGCGGCGGCGGGGAGCCCTCACCTCCTTGAGCAGCTTGTGTTTCAGCTGGTACACGTTGACAAACGTCACAGAGTTGCAGCACTGGAAGATTTTCACCCCGGGGATGCTCACCACCTGCGAGACAACATGTGGAGTGGAGGGGAGAGTCCAAATTCTTTTCTGGAGGAAGGATGGTAAGTCTCTAGAGCCTTCCTGGAGAACCCCTCCCCTTCCCTTCTGGAGGCAAGAACCAGAAAAATCTGCAGGGCACAGTGGCGCATGCTTGTAATACCAGAATTTGGGAGGCAGGTTCGAGGACAGCCTCAGCAATTTAGGGAGGCCCTGCTTTAAAATAAAACTTAAAGTTGGGCATGGTGGTGCATGCTTGTCATCACAGTACTTGGGAGACTGAGACAGGAGGATCCAGGTTCGCAGCCAGTCTCAGCTGGTTAGTGAGGCACTCTGCAACTTAGTGAGACCCTGTTTCAAAATAAAAGAATAAAAAACAGGACTGGGGTATAGCTTGGAGGTAGAATGCCCCTGGGTTCAACCCTGAGTACTACAAGAAAAAAAAAAAAAGGAATGAGCCAGGCGTGGTGGTGCACAGTTGTCATCCCAGTACTTGGGAGGCTGAGACAGGAGGATCGAAGGTTCGAGGCCAGCCTCAGCTACTCAGCTACTTAGTGAGGTCCTCTGCAACTTAGTGAGACTCTGTTTCAAGATAAAGGATAAAAAATAGGACGGGGGTGTAACTTGGAGTTAGAATGCTTCTGGGTTCAATCCTCAGTATTGCAAAACAAACAAACAAACAAACAAAAAACCCAAAAATTCTTCCCTCCCACTTTCACTTCTTCTTCCCCCACCTGCATTTCTCACTCCTGTTCATCTTTTAATTTATCTATTATTAGTTTTGGGGGGCAGTGCTCATCTTGAGTGGCCTCTCCTTTACGTTCATTTCAGCAGGCCCCGCAGCTGGCTGCCGAGGGAGGAGGGCTCGCTCTGGACAGGCCTCGTCTGCCTCCCCGCCCTGCCCGCGGTGGAGCAGGAGGTTTCCAGAGATGCAGGGACCGGTGGCCTCACCTCCCGGTAGTCAATGGTGCTCTTGTAGATGTTGGTGTTGGGAATCTGGCCCAGGAGCAGAATCCTCGTTCTGAAAGGAGACGGTCTCGCCTTTAGGACACCGCTGCCCCACCTGCGAGGACTCACCTCCCCGGACCCGAGGCCCAGGACCTGTGCGAGCGGACGGTAGCGATGAAGAAAGCAGAGACCAGCGAGATGAGGAGTCCGGCGTCCAGCCCCAGGAAGATCACAGCTGTGAAGGTCAACAGCCACAGAATCTTGCGGGGACGGAGGGGGAAGAGACAAGGAGGAGCGTGAGAGCCAGCCCGGCGCTGTCTGCCTCCCGCCTCCCGCCTCCCTGCCCCATAGATGGCCTGGTGCCGTCGTCTGGGAGCTTCTCTCCTGCTTCTTTACCTTTCAATACTTTAGTTTCCTCATGAGCAAAACAGGGGTGACACCGTATAGGCTTTGCAAGATTAGAAATCTCTTGTATAGCAAACCGAGACACTCAACCAAAGGTGGGAGCTGGTGTGTGTGTTATGTGTTACGGGGATTGAGTCCAGGGGGTGTGCTACCTCTGAGGTGTGACACCCCCAGCCCTTTTTATTTTTTTGTTTGGAAACGGGGTCTCCCTAGGTTGCCGAAAGCCTCACTATGTTGCTGAGGCTGTCCTTGAACTTGTGATCCTCTTGTCTCAGCCGCCCAAGTATTGGGATTACAGGCGTGCACCATCATCCCTGGCAAGGTGATAGCTATTTTAAGACCTATAGTAGCCGGGCGTGGTGGCGCACGCTTGTAATCCCAGCAATCGGGAGGCTGAGATTGGAGGATCCGGGTTCATGGCCAGCCTCAGCTACCGCAACTTAGTAAGACTCGGTTTCAAAATAAAGAATAAAAAATAGGGCTGGGGGTATAGCTTGGAGGTAGAATGCCCCTGAGTTCAATCCCCAGTACCAAAAAAAATAAAAAAAAAATAAAAAATAAAAAATAAAAAAAGACCTATAGTAGTTATTGCAAATCATTTTTTTGTTTTATTTATTTATTTTTCCTTTTCTTTCTCTCTCTCTTTTTTTTTTGTACCAGAGAAAAGACTGACCCCAGGAGTATTCTACCTTTGAGCCTATTTTTTTTCCCCTTTGGGTCTCACTAAGGTACTGAGGGCCTCACTAAGTTGCTGAGGCTGGCCTCCAACCTGTGTGTGTTTCTCCTGTGTCAGCCTCCAGAGTACTGGGACTACAGGTGTGTGCCACTATACTCAGCTATTGCAAATCTTTAATACCTCTTTCTTTCTTCTTCTTCTTCTTTTTTTTTTTTTTTTTTTTTTTTGTGGTACTGGGGATTGAACCCAGGGGCATTCTACCTTTGAGGTACATCCCCAACCTTATTTTATTTTTATTTTGAAACAGGGTCTCGCTAGGTTGATGACAGTCTCATGACTTGCTGAGGCTGTCCTCGAACCTGCGACCTTCTGTCTCAGGCTCCTGAGTACTGGGATTACAAGTGTGTGCCACCATGTGCGTATAATACCCTTTTCTTTTCTTTTTTGTTGTGGTCCTGGGGATTAAACCAGGGGCATTCTACCTTTGACTACACCCCCAGCCTTTCTTATTTTTTGTTTTGAAACAGGATGTCACTAGTTTGCTGAGGGCCTCACTGGGTTACTGAGGTTGGCCTCCAACATGCGATTCTCCTATCTCAGCCTCTTAAATATTGGACTACAGGCATGTGCCACTGCGCCTGGCTGCCTCTCCTTTTTATTTATATATTTATTGCGGTATGGAGATTGAACCCAGAGGCATTCTACCTTCAAGCTACACCCTCGGCCTTATTTTTTAGTCTTTATTTGGAAACGGGGTCTCACTAAGTTGCAGAGGGCCTCATAAAGTAGCTGAGGCTGGCTGTGAACCTGTGATCCTCCTGTCTCAGCCTCCCATGTACTGGGATGACAAGCGTGCACCACCACACCCGGCTGCCTCTCCTTTTTAAAAACAGAACCGGAGCCCAGGGCCTGGAGGGTTGCGGGTTCGTCCTCCTCGGGGGGCGCGCGCAGGACACTCACGCAGTCGTAGTGGTCCTGCCTCCACAGGCGCGGCAGGTGGAAGATGGTGTCCAGGCACGGGAGGACGTTGCTCACTATGATGCCGGCCATCACCGCCTGCGGGGAAAACAGAACCCTGGGTGTGCGTGGCAAACCCCGGCGCCCCGCAGGAGAGCCCCGCGGGGGAGTGCGCAGGCGCAGAGGGCCTCGGCGTGGACAGGTCCTGCGAACCAGGCACACTGCACGGGGACACCGCGGGCGCAGGCAGGTCAGCAAGGTCACACCAAGGTCAACTACTTATGGATTCAGGCAGCAAAGTCACAGTTGGCCCTTTTCCATGTGGGGAGTTGGTTCCTCACGTAGACTTAGGAGGAGAAGCCCGAGGTCCCAGTCAGCTGGCCCTTCCTTTGTGTTTTGTTTATGATGGTACTGGGAATTGAACCCAGGGGCATTCTACCGCCAAGATGCACTCTTAGCACTCTATTTTTTGTTGTTGTTGTTGTTAGAAACAAGGTCTCTATAGGTTGCTGAGAGTCTCACTATGTTGCTGGGATTATAAGTGATCCTCTAACCTGTGATCCTCCTGTCTTAGCGTCCCAAGTACTGGGATTACAAGCATGCGCCACCATGCCTGGCTGTGCTGTCGCTTTTGTAGAGGGGACGGGACCCCTGCAACTGGCACCTCTGGCTACTTAGCCTTGTCTTAATTGCTCGACAAAGCCATGTTTCCTACACTGTCTAGAAACCATTCTCAGATGGGGTGATAAATTAAGAGAACTTCCGCTCACAGAAGCTCTAAAATAGTTTCAGTTTGGCTTCTGTTCAAGTTTAATCATGATATGCTGTGACTGTTTCACTAATGAGATACTTTTTTTTTTGTACTGGGATTGAACCCAGAGTCAGTCTACCTTTGAGCTAAGCCCCCAGAAACCTCTTCTTAAATGTTTTCATTTTGAAACAGGGTCTTCCTAAGTTTTTTTTTTTTTTTTTTTTTTTTTTTTTTTTTTTTTTTTTTTTTTTTTTTTTTTTTTTTTTTTTTTTTTTTTTTTTTTAGTACTGGGGATTGAACTCAGGGGCATTCTACCTCCGAGCTATACCCCCAGCCCTATTTTTTATTCTTTATTTTGAAACAGGGTCTCACTAAGTTGCGGAGTGCCTCACTAGGTAGCTGAGGCTGGCCGCGAACCCGGATCCTCCAGTCTCAGCCTCCCGAATGCTGGGATTACAAGCGTGCACCACCACGCTCGGCTCTTTCCTAAGAAGGTCTCGTCAGGAGAGATACCATTTTCTTTTCTTTCTTTTGTTCTTTCTTTCCTTCCTTCTTTCTTTCTTTTTATTTCTTTCTTTGTAGTATTGGGGATTGAACTTAGAGGCATTCTACTTTCAAACTACAACCCCAGCCCGATTTTATTTATAATTTGGAAACAGGGTCTCACTAGGTTGATGAGTCTCACTACTTGCTGAGGTTGTCTTTGAACCTGTGATCCTCCTGTCTCAGCATCCCAAATGCAGGGCTTGTAGGAGTGCACCACCATGACTGGCAGAGATACCATTTTCTTTTTTTTTTTTTTTGGTACTGGGGATTGAACTCAGGGGCATTCTAACTCTGAGCTACACCCCACCCCCATTTTTTATTCTTTATTTGGAAACAGGGTCTCACTAAGTTGCAGAGTGCCTCACTAGGTAGCTGAGGCTGGCTGCGAACCCGGATCCTCCGGTCTCAGCCTCCCAAATGCTGGGATTACAAATGTGCGCCACCACCCTGGGCTTTATCTATTTTATTTTATTGTGGTACTGGGGATCGAAGTAAGGGCATTCTGCCTCTAAGCTACATCCCCAGCCCTTTTTATTTTTTATTTGAAACAGGGTCTCATTAAGTTGTGAAGTGCCTCACTAAATTGCTGAGGCCGGCTGTGAATCTTCCATCCTCCTGTCTTAGCCTCCCAAACACTAGGATTAGAGTTGTGCACCACCACGCCCAGTTTATCTATTATATATTTTCTAAGGTTTTTAAAATGAGCCTGAAGCCAGGCATGATGGCACATACCTGTAAACCTGGTACTTGGGAGGCTAAGACAGGAGGATCACAGGTTCCCAGCCAGCAATTTAGTGAGGCCCTCTGCAACTTAGACCCTGTTTCACAAAGAAAAGAAAAAATAGGTCTGGGAGTGTAGCTCAGAGGCAGAATGCTCCTATGTTCAATCTGCAGTACAGAAGGAAGGGGAAAGATAGATGGGTCTGTCTACTTTTCTTTCTTTCTTTTTTTTTTTTATGGTCCTGGGGATTGAATCCAGGGGCATTCTACTTCCGAGCTACACCCCTAGCCCTATTTTTTATTCTTCTTATTTTGAAACAGGATCTCACTAACTTTATTTATTTATTTATTTATTGTGGCACTAGGAACTGAGCCCAGGGGAGTTCTACCACTGACCTACATCCCTCAGTCTTGCTTTATTTTTCATTTTGAAGTTAAATTACTGCACACTGGCCATACTTTTGTCTCAGGCTCCCAAGTACTGGGATGACAAGCGTGCACCATGACACCTGGCTTAGTTTTATTTATTTATTTTTTTCGGTCCTGAGGATTGAACTCAGGGGCATTCTATCTCTGAGCTACACTTCCAGACTGATTTTATTTTTATTTTTGAAATGGTTGATGAGAGTCTCACTACTTGCTGAGGCTGTCCTTGAACCTGCGATCCTCCTGTCTCAGCCTCCCCAAGTACTGGAATTACAAGCCTGTACCACCACCATGCTGGGCCAAGGGAGCTTTTTATTTTGTTTTTGTGTGGTACTGGGGACTGAACCCAGAGACATTCTATCTTCAAGCTACACCCCCAGCCCAATTTTATTTCTTATTTGGAAATAAGGTCTCGCTAGGTTGATGAGTCTCACTACTTGCTGAGGCTGTCCTGGATACTGCGATATTCCTGTCTCAGCCTCCCCAAGTACTGGGATTATGGGGTTATAGGTGAGCGCCACCTCGCTGGGCACCAGAGGAAGGAGTTTTTTTTTTTTTTTTTTTTTTTTTTTGGCGGTACTGGGGATTGAACTCAGCGGCATTCTACCTCCGAGCTATACCCCCAGCCCTATTTTTTATTCTTTATTTTGAAACAGGATCTCACTAAGTTGCGGTGTGTCTCTCTAGGTAGCTGAGGCTGGCCTCGAACCCGGATCCTCCTGACTCAGCCTCCCAAGTACTGGGATTACAAGCGTGCACCAGCATGCCCAGCCACCCGGCTTATTTTTAAATTGTTGAGACAGGGTCTCACGAAGTTGCTGGTGCTGGCCTCAAGCCGGCAATCCTTCCGTCTCAGCCTCCTGAGTGGCCAGGGTTACGGGTGTGCATCACCGCTCCCAGTTTAGATGCTATTGTATTTTTTTTTTTTTTTTTTTTTTGCGGTACTGGGGATTGAACTCAGGGGCATTCTACCTCCGAGCTATACCCTCAGCCCTCTTTTTTATTCTTTATTTTGAAACCGAGTCTCACTGAGTTGCGGAGTGCCTCACTAGGTAGCTGAGGCTGACCGAGAACCCGGATCCTCCAGTCTCAGCCTCCCGAATGCTGGGATTACAAGCGTGCACCACCACGCCCGGCTTAGATGCTATCGTTTTAAAGAAAAAGGACCAGGGACAGGCTAGAGCGCCCCTGGGGCCAAGCCAGATGCACCGCTCCCCGGATCGCCCAACCAGGATGATCCAGAGCGCCCTGCGCCGGTGACCGGCTCCCGACTGGCTCTACTTACATTGGGCAGCTCGTAGAAAAGGCTTCTCACCTTCACCATCAGGACCAGCATCACACCCGCGCCCACCAGGGATGCAAACTGCGGAGGCAGAGGGGGGCGGGGGGGTCAGTGACCATCAGGCCCTGTCTGCAGCCAAGGCCTGCTGCTTGGGGAGAGGTGTGCCATTTTTTTCTTAAGAACAGTTGGGTTCAGCAAAGGCACAATTTTTGTTACACTGACATTTCCAGGTCTCATAAAAGTGCCAAACACATACTAGGTACTCAATAAATATTTGTTGAATGAATATATGAATGCTCTCTGAAAAGTTTCCCATTTCCCCAGCTATTTGACTCCTGATTGCCACAGCTCTATGCTGTAAGTCTCAAGTCTCCTGACTCACGGGGTGCGTTTCCTCAAAATTCAAACCTCAGTTGGGCGTGGTGGCTCACACTTGTAATCCCAGCATTTGGGAGGCTGAGACTGGAGGATCCGGGTTCTTGGCCAGCCTCAGCTATCTAGTGAGGCCCTCCGCAACTTAGTGAGACCCTGTTTCAAAATAAAAAGAATAAAAAATAGGGCTGGGGGTATAGCTTGGAGGTAGACTGCCCCTGAGTTCAATCCCCAGTACCGTGAAAAAAAAAAAAAAAAAGAAAACCCCTTGTGGGGTCCTCATGGACATCCCTAAAGCCCCAACCGGCTTACTTCTGTTATGAGTAAGCACCCCACCTCGCGCTCCCCTGTTGGGGCTTGGAGAATTTCCCATCTAACAGCTTCTAGGGTGCTTCAACTCAAAACAACACAACAACACTCACTTCCTGGGCTCCGGATTCCGAGTCGCTCCTTCAGCAAAGGCGGGCTGGAGGCCAGCTCAGCTGACCACGCCGGGCTCAGGCTCAGCGTCACTTGGCAAATCATAATTCTCACTTGTTAAGTGAGACTGAGAAACATAGTTCCTTTTTTTGGCGGGGGGGGGGGTACCGGAGGCTGAATCCAGGGGCATCCTACCTCTGAGCTACATCCCCAGTCCTATTTTCTATTCTTTTTTTTTTTTTTTTTTTAAGAAATGTAGATTTATTTCTTTTTTTCTTTTTTCTTTTTTGCGGTACTGGGGATTAAACTCACAGGCATTCTACCTTCGAGCTATACCCCCAGCCCTATTTTTTATTCTTTATTTTGAAACCGAGTCTCACTAAGTTGCAGAGTGCCTCACTAGGTAGCTGAGGCTGGCCTCGAACCCGGATCCTCCGGTCTCAGCCTCCCGAATGCTGGGATTACAAGCGCGCACCACCACGCCCGGCATCTATTCTTTATTTTTGAAACAGGGTCTCAAGTAAGTTTCAGAGGGCCTCACTAAGTAGTTGAGGCTGGCTGTGAACCTGCGATCCTCCTGTCTCAGCCTCCCAAGTACTGGGATGACAAGCATGCACCACGATGCCCAGCTGACCAATAGCTTTTTTTTTTTTTTTTCGGTACTGGGGATTGAACTCAGGGGCATTCTACCTCCGAGCTATACCCCCAGCCCTATTTTTTATTCTTTATTTTGAAACTGGGTCTCACTAAGTTTCGGAGTGCCTCACTAGGTAGCTGAGGCTGGCCTCGAACTGGGATCCTCTGGTCTCAACTTCCCAAATGCTGGGATTACAAGTGTGCACCACCACACTCGGCTGACCAATAGCTTTTGAGACAAAATCTTAGCAAAAATTAAGACAAGCATGGAATCCAAACCCTTCCAAGAGTCTCCCTTGTCAAGCAGAACATGAAAACAAGATTAAACCCATACAGTCCCATTTTATGTCTATAAATATGAATCAACATAAATATCTTTTTACATATTAGAGGTCAAATTATTTTTCAACACACCTGTTGTCTTCCTCCAGATTTATCTTGGATAATAGTCCTGGCCACAGCACCGGTAAACACACAAGATCTGAAAATTGAACTGATCACGTTGCAAATGCCGATGGTTATTAAATCCTGTAAAGAAATGCAGATGCAGCCGGGCATGGTGGCGCACGCTTGTAATTGCAGCATTTGGGAGGCTGAGACTGGAGGATCCGGGTTCACGACCAGCCTCAGCTACTTAGTGAGGCACTCCGCAACTTAGTGAGACCCTGTTTTGAAATAAAGAATAAAAAATAGGGCTGGGGGTGTAGCTCATAGGTAGAATGCCCCTGAGTTCAATCCCCAGTACTGCAAAAAAAAAAAGAAAGAAAAAAATGCAGATGCTTGGAAGCCCACTTTTTGCTCAAGAATGCAAATTTAATTTTTTTACTTTTTTTTTTCTTTGTGGTGCTGGAAATGGAACCCAGGGGCATTCTACCTCTTAGACACACCCCAGCCCTTTTTTATTCTTTTGTTTTGAAACAGTGTCTTGATAAGTTACTGAAGGCCTAACTAAGTTGCTGAGGCTGGCATCAAACTTATGATCCTCCTCTCTCAGCCTCCCAAGTACTGGGATTACAGGTGTGTGCCACCACACCCAGCTGCAAATTTGATTTTTTTTTTTTTTTTTTTTTTTTTTTTTGCGGTACTGGGGATTGAACTCAGGGGCGTTCTACCTCCAAGCTACACCCCCAGCCCTATTTTTTTTATTCTTTATTTTGAAACCGGGTCTCACTAAGTTGCGGAGTGCCTCACTAGGTAGCTGAGGCTGGTCTTGAACCCGGATCCTCTGGTCTCAGCCTCCCGAATGCTGGGATTACAAGCGTGGGCCACCACGCCCGGCTGCAAATTTGATTTTGAGGTAAAGGTATACTGTTTATTTCTTGTGTGTGAAGATTGTGTTGTTTAGATTACTTCAAATAACAAATTGGAATTTCTTTGAAAGAACAAAGGATGGCCAATCGGCTGATGCAGATGAAGTTGCGTCTTTGTTTCAGCTGGTCATCACAAGGAAAGCTCTTCTTCCAGGTGACAAACTGAGACTCTTGTCCTCTGAGTCTCTTTGATATAATCAAAAGGATATAGGATGGTGGGAGAATCACAGTACGAGGCTACTGGTCCCTCTATACTCTCCTAAAAGTCAAACTGAGACAACTTTCTTTTTAAATTGGGGATTGAATCCAGGGCTCTCTACCTCTGCCTATGCCCCCAGGTCTATTTATTTTATTATTTTAATTTTGAAACAGGGTCTCACTAGGTTGCTGAGGGCCTTGCTAAGTTGCTGAGGCTGGCCTGGAACCTGTGATCCTCCTTTCTCAGCCTCTCAAGTACTGGGATTACAGGTGTGCATCACCACGCCCGGCAAACTGAGACTGCTCTTGCTTCCATATTTCCCTCTTCAGTTCTAGGAAAAGGATCAAATTTAGTTGGAGATTTTCCCTGAAAAAAATAAATACAGCCAGGCCTGGTGGCACAGGCTTGTAACCTCAGTACCTGGGAGGCTGAGATAGGAGGACCACAGGTTTGAGGACAGCCTCAGTGAGTAGTGAGACTCTCAGCAACCTAGTGAGATCCCGTTTCCAAATCAGAAATAAAATTGGGTCTGGGGGTGTAGCTCGAAGGTAGAATGCCCCTGCGTTCAATCCCCAGTACCAAATAAATAAACAAACAAACAAACAAACAAACATAAAGATCAAAAGACAAAGAGGCCAATTTAATTGCATATATTAGTAGCCTGGTTTATATATGATATTCCACAGCATTTCTTAGTATGCCTTAGGATATGGTTGACTTCTAAGGATGTAATGGAAAGAAAAACAAAATTAGGAAGGTAGGAGCGAGGTGTGGTGGTGCACACCTGTAATCCCAGTACTTGGGAGACTGAGAAAGAGGACCACCGGTTGCACGCCCGTCTCAACAACTTAGTGAGATCCTGTTTCCTAAGAAAAAATAAAAAGGGCTGGGGGTGTAACTTGGAGGTAGAACAATCCTGGGTTCAATCTCCAGTATCACAAAAACAAACAACAGAAAGAAAAGAATTGTGTGTGTGTGTGTGTGTGTGTGTGTGTGTGTGTGTGTGTGTGAGATACTGGGGATTGAACCCAGAGGCATTCTACCTCCAAGATATACACAATTTTCATTCTTTTTTTTTTTTTTTTTTTTTTTTGCGGTACTGGGGATTGAACTCAGGAGCATTCTACCTCCGAGCTACACCCCCAGCCCTATTTTTTATTCTTTATTTTGAAACCGAGTCTCACTAAGTTGCGGAGTGCCTCACTAGGTAGCTGAGGCTGGCCGCGAACCCGGATCCTCCGGTCTCAGCCTCCCGAATCCACAATTTTCATTCTTATTTGGAAAGAGGGTATCACCAGGTTGCTGAGAGCCTTGCTAAATTGCCAAGGCTGGCTTTGAACCTGCAGTCCTTCTGTTTCAGCTTCCCAAGTACTGGGGTTACAAGTGTGCACCACCACGCACAGCAAGAAAAGAAAATTAAGAAGAAAGGAACTCTTGTAGGTCAATAACATAACTGCGTGTTACTGTCTTGCATGTCTATTCTAAGGGAATAACACTCATGTTAATTCAAGTGGCTTCAAAATTAAGTATCCTTTACCGATTAAAGGATCCCTTTGCAGGCCAGGCGTGGTGGCACACGCTGGTAATACCAGCACTTGGGAGACTGAGGCAGGAGGATGGCAGGTTTGCGGCCAGCCTCAGCTACTTACTGAGGCCCTCCACAACTTAGTGAGACCCTGTTTCAAAATAAGGAATAAAAAATAGGGCTGGGGAGCCGGGCGTGGTGGCGCACGCTTGTAATCCCAGCATTCGGGAGGCTGAGACCGGAGGATCCGGGTTCGCGGCCAGCCTCGGCTACCTAGTGAGGCACTCTGCAACTTAGTGAGACTGGGTTTCAAAATAAAGAATAAAAAATAGGGCTGGGGGTGTAGCTCGGATATAGAATGCCCCTGAGTTCAATCCCCAGTACCGCAAAAAAATAAATAAATAAAAAAAATAAAAAAATAGGGCTGGGGGTATAGATTGGAGGTAGAATGCCCCTGAGTTCAATCCCCAGTACCGCAAAAAAAAAAAAAAAAAAAAAAAAAGCCCTTTGTGATTACAGTGTAAGCCGGTCCACATGCCTGAGGTCGAAGACCCCAGCGTGGAGTGGGCAGGAGCGCAGGGGGAGAGGGAGGAGTGAGAAGAGGGCGTCCTCTCACCTGGTTGGAGTTGATTCTGTAGTTATGGGGTCTGGAGATCTTCTTGCCCAGGAATATAAGCAGAAAGGAGCTCACCAGAGACAAGGATATGGCCGGTAAGATAATCTTGGAGAGACCGCTGAGGTCTGGTGCCATGGGAAACATGAAGCTGGAATCAAATACGGAATTATTCCTGGAGCGCAGGGGTTCTCCGAGAGTGGGCGCCTCCCCCACCCGGCCTGGTTCCTGCCCCTCCCCCTCCATGACGACACAGCACCAGGAGGCCACCAAGGCTGCAGACCAAGTTACCAAAGCTAAGAGGAACGTAGTCTGTGGGTGCTAGTTCTAGGTTCCTTTTTGTTTTGTTATGTGTGTGGTGCTGGAGATGGAGCTCAGGGGAATTCTATCTCCCAGCTATATTCCGGTCCTTTTAGTTTTATTTTTTATTTATATTTTATTTATTTATTTATTTATTTTTGCGGTACTGGGGATTGAACTCAGGGGCATTCTACCTCTGAGTATTACCCCCCCAGCTCTATTTTTTATTCTTTATTTTGAAACAGGGTCTCACTAGGTTGCGAAGTGCCTCACTAGGTAGCTGAGGGTGGCCTCGAACCCGGATCCTCCAGTCTCAGCCTCCCAAATGCTGAGATTACAAGCGTGAGCCACCACACTCGGTTCTAGTTTTATTTAACTCAAAACAAGGCCTCAAGCCGGGCATGGTGTCGCGCTCTTGTCATCCCATTCCTTGGGAGGCCGAGACAGGAGGATTGCAGGTTCCTGGACAGCCTCAGCTACTTAGTGAGGCCCTCGGCAACTTAGTGAAACCCTGTTTCAAAATAAAGAATAAAGCTAGGCGTGGTGACGCACACTTGTAATCCCAGCATTCGGGAGGCTGAGACCGGAGGCTTTGAGTTCGCGGACAGCCTCAGCTACCTAGTGAGGCACTCTGCAACTTAGTGAGACCCGGTTTCAAAATAAAGAATAAAAAATAGGGCTGGGAGTATAGCTCGGAGGTAGAATGCTCCTGAGTTCAATCCCCAGTACCGCAAATAATAATAATAATAATAATAATAAAGAATAAAAAATAGGACTGGGGATGTAGCTTGGAGGTAGAATGCCCCTGGGTTCAATCCCCAGTACTGCAAAAAAACAAAACCAAAACAAAAATAGGGTCTCTAAGTTGCTGAGGCTGTCCTATAACTTGTGATCCTACTGTCTCAGCCTCCCAAGTACCAGGATTACAGGTATGCATCATCACGCCCAGCTAGTTCCAGGTTCTTGCCGAGCAGCAATGGTCCTAATCAGAACAGGCAAAACCACAAGGACTTTTCTCTTTTTCTTGGCAACACGGATTGAATCCTGAGGCATTCTACCTCTGAACTACACCCCCGCCCTTTTTTAAATTTTATTTATTTTGGAACATGAAACTGCAACCCTCCTGTCTCCCAAGTACTAAGATTACAAGTGTGCGCCACCACACCAGGCTTTTTTATTTTATTTATTTTTTGTGTGTATGGTACTGGGGATTGAATCCAGGGGCATTCTACCTCCAAGCTACACCTCCAGCCCTATTTTATATTCTTTTTTTTTTTTTTTTTTTTTTTTTTGCGGTACTGGGGATTGAACTCAGGGGCATTCTACCTCCGAGCTATACCTCCAGCCCTATTTTTTATTCTTTATTTTGAAACCGAGTCTCACTAAGTTTCGGAGTGCCTCACTAGGTAGCTGAGGCTGGCCGAGAACCTGGATCCTCCGGTCTCAGCCTCCCGAATGCTGGGATTACAAGCGTGCGCCACCACGCCCGGCTATATTCTTTATTTTGAAACAGAGTCTAACTAAGTTGCAGAGGGCCTCACTAAGTAGCTGAGGCTGTCCTTGAACCTGCAATCCTCCTGTCTTGGCCTCCCAAGAACTGGGATTACAGGCATGTGCCACCACATCCGGCACACAGAGGCTGAGCGGGGAAGGGACAAGGAGTTGCTCTAGCCCTCCTTCATGCCCGAGCCTCCGTCCTGACGCGAGTCCGCCTGTGCTCAGATGCCTCTTGCAGAGAGTATCGATCAGACGGTGTGGTCAGAGAAAAGGGGAAAGTCATCTTAGAAGTGGAATTACTGACCCAAAGGGAATGATATCGATGAACGTCTTGCTGGTCTCTGTGGCCAGGCTTATCTTGTTTGAAACTGCAGTGAAACCAAGAATCTGTACAGGAAAGAAAGAAAGAAAAAGAAAAGAAGTCAGCATGGGGTTATTTAAATGGTGTGCTTTGCTTCCAGCACCAGTCATCTCCTAGGCTCTTATTTGTTCTTTATTTGGAAATAGGGTCTCGCTAAGTTGTGGAGGGCCTCACTAAATAGCTGAGGTTGGTCCCGAACCTGGATCCTCTGATCTCAGCCTCCCAAGTACTGGGATTACAAGCGTGTGCCATCACACCTGGCTCAGTCCTATTTTTTTTATTTTTATTTTTTGCAGTACTGGGGATTGAACCCAGGGGCATTCTACCTCCCAGCTATACTCCCAGTCCTATTTTTATTCTTTATTTTGAAACAGGGTCTAAGTTGCAGAGAGCCTAAGCAGCTGAGGCTGGCCAAGAATCCAGATCCTCCTGTCTCAGTCTCCCAAGGACTGGGATTACAAGGGTGCGCCACCACACCCAGCTAGCCTGGCTAATTTAACTTTTTAAAAAGCAAGTATTTAGAGCCAGGCATGGTGGTGCACCCTTGTAATTCTAATACTTGACGGAGGCTGAGACAGGAGGATCCCAGATTTGAGGACAGCCTTAGCAATTAAGAGAGGCTCTTAGCCTAGTGAGACCCTGTTTTCAAATAAGAAATAAAATTGTTCTAGGGGTATAGCTCAGAGGTAGAATGCCTCTGAGTTCAATTCCCAGTACCACACACACACAAAAAAAGCAGGTATTTAAAATGATTTGAAACAGGCACTGGGGATGTAGCCTCTGGGTTCAATCCCCAATACCAAAAAAAAAAAAAAAATTTTAAATTTTAAAAAATAAAATAAAAGCGCCGGGCATGGTGGCGCACGCTTGTAATCCCAGCATTCAGGAGGCTGAGATCGGAGGATCCAGGTTCGCGGCCAGCCTCAGCTACCTAGTGAGGCACTCTGCAACTTAGTGAGACTCGGTTTCAAAATAAAGAATAAAAAATAGGGCTGGGGGTGTAGCTCGGAGGTAGAATGCCCCTGAGTTCAATCCCCAGTACCACAAAAACAACAACAACAACAACAAAAATAAAATAAAATAAAATGATGTGAGCCAGGCACGATGGTACACGCTTGTAATCCCAGCACTTGGGAGGCTGAGACTGGAGGATTGCAGGTTCGAGGCCAGCCTCAGCTACTTAGTGCCCTCTGCAACCTATAAGGAATTAAAAATAGGGATAGGGGTATAGCTCAGAGATAGAATGCCCCTGAGTTTAATCTCCAGTGCTACAAGAAAGAAAGAAAGAAAGAAAGAAAGAAAGAAAGAAAGAAAGAAAGAAAGAAAGAAAGAAAGAAAGAAAGAAAGAAAAGAAAAGAAAAGAAAAGAAAAGAAAAGAAAAGAAAGAAAAGAAAACTGGGCGTGGTGGCACACGCTTATAATCCCAGTACTTGAGACGCTGAGACCAGAGGATCCGGGGTTTGTGGCCAGCCTCAGCTACTTAGTGAGGTTCTCCACAACTTAGTGAGACTCTGTTTCAAAATAAGGAATAAAAAATAGGCCTGGGGGTGCAGCTCAGAGGTAGAATGCCCCTGGGTTCAATCCCCAGCACCACAAAACAAAACAAAATAAAATAAAATGAATTGAACCATGAAATCCGGACATCAAAAATCCAAAAATACCTACCAGAATTAATTCCACAGGGAACTGGATG
Organism: Graphiurus murinus; assembly: GCA_004027655.1. Lineage (NCBI taxonomy): Eukaryota > Metazoa > Chordata > Mammalia > Rodentia > Gliridae > Graphiurus > Graphiurus murinus. The sequence goes on from PVLC010029545.1 coordinate 18,842, forward strand.
GGATATTCATTGAAGGAAATCTGGATACATTTGTTAATTCTCAGAGTGACCATCGCAGTGAGAAACAGCAGGATGCTGGTGGAGTTGGCTTTCGGGAGACCTAGACAGTAGTTGATTATGTTCTGAAAGAGAACACAAGTACAATGGCTGAGAAAGGGGTAGAATAATTGCCTAAATCCAGCAAAGGACACTCTGGATTCAAGAAGTCCCTAGGCAGAGGTACTGGGCACCAACGTTTTCATGAGCATCATTAGAACAGTGAGGGCAGCAGCGGCCAGGGGAAGCTGATATGCATTTTTTTTTTTTTTTTTGAGGTACTGTGGTTGGAACCTGGGGACATTCTACCTCCAAACTACAGTCCCAGCCCTATTTTTTTATTCTCTTTTTGGAAACGGTCTCACTAAGTTGTGGAGGGCCTCACTAAGCAGCTGAGGCTGGCCGAGAATCCGGATCCTCCAATTTCAGCCTCCCAAATGCTGGGATGACAAGCGTGCACCACCACGCCCAGCTTGATATGCATTTCTTAATAGATTGAGAGATATTAAGCTGGGCATGGTGATGCATGCTTGTCATCCCAGTACTTGGGAGGCAGAGACAGGAGGATCCGGATTCACGGCTAGCCCCAGATACCTAGTGAGGCCCTCTGCAACTTAGTGAGACCCTGTTTCCAAACAAAAAATAAAAAATAGGACTGGGGGTGTAGCTCAGAGGTAGAATGCCCCTGGGTTCAATCCCCAGTACCGAAAAAAAAAAAAAAAAAAAAAAAAAAAACAGAGAGAGAGACAGGATAGCTGGGTGTGGCAGCGCACACCTGTCATCCCAGTACTTGGGAGGCTGAGACAGGAGGACCACAGGTACAAGGCTAGCCTCAGCAATTTAGCAAGACTTTCAGCAACTTAGTGAGACCCTGTTTCAAAGTAAAAAATAAGCCAGGCATGGTGGTGTACACTTGTCATCCCAGCATTTGGGAGGCTGAGAGTGGAGGATCCAGGTTCTCCGCCAGCCTCAGCTACCTAGTGAGGCACTCCGCAACTTAGTGAGACCCTGTTTCCAAATAAAGAATAAGAAATAGGGAGCCGGGCGTGGTGGCGCACGCTTGTAATCCCAGCATTCGGGAGGCTGAGACCGGAGGATCCGGGTTCGCGGCCAGCCTCAGCTACCTAGTGAGGCACTCCGCAACTTAGTGAGACTCGGTTTCAAAATAAAGAATAAAAAATGGGGCTGGGGGTATAGCTCAGAGGTAGAATGCCCCTGAGTTCAATCCCCAGTAC
>PVLC010029546.1:0-20131 GCA_004027655.1 Graphiurus murinus
GCTTGTAATCCCAGCATTCGGGAGGCTGAGACCGGAGGATCCGGGTTCGCGGCCAGCCTCAGCTACCTAGTGAGGCACTCCGCAACTTAGTGAGACTCGGTTTCAAAATAAAGAATAAAAAATAGGGCTGGGGGTATAGCTCGGAGGTAGAATCCCCTGAGTTCCATCCCCAGTACCGCAAAAAAAAAAAAAAAAAAAATATGTCATGAACTAGGTACATTCGTATATGTGCTTGGGAGGCTAACAGTAGGATTGCAGGCTTGCAGTCAGCCTTAGCAATTTAGTGAGGCTCCCTGCAACTTAATGAGACACCTTGTTTCAAAACAAAAAATAAGTCAGGTGTGGTAGCAGTGGCACATGCTTGTAATCCCAGTACTTGGGAGGCTGAGACAGGAGAATCGCAGGTTTGTGGCCAGCCTCAGCTACTTAGTGAAGCCCTCTGCAACTTAGTGAGACCCCGTTTCAAAATAAGGAATAAAAATAGGGCTGGGGATGTAGCTCGGAGGTAAAATGCCCCTGGGTTCAATCCCCAGCAACAAAATAAAATAGGGCAGGAGATATAGCTCAGAGGTAGAATGCCTCTGAGTTCAATCCCTAGTAACACACACACACACACAAGTCATGATTGAAAGAACCAGGTTTCAAGTTATAACCTTTAAATTCTCAATAGAAATTTCTTAACATATAAACTACAAAATTTGAAGGAGAAATTAATTGCATGTGAACATAAATGTGGCTGGGCATGGTGGTATGTGCCTGTAATCCTTATATTTGGGAGGCTGAAGCAGGAGGATCATAGGTTTGAAGTCAGCCTCAGCAATTTAGCAAGGCCCTAAGCAACTTAGTGATAATCTATTTCAAAATAAAAGATAAGCCTGGCATGGTGGCACACACTTATAATCCCAGTACTTGGGAGGTTGAGACAAGAGGATCTGAGTTCGCGGCCAGCCTCAGCTACTTAGTGAGGTTCTCTGCAACTTAGCAAGACCCTGTTTCAAAATAAAGGATAAAAAATAGGGCTAGGGGTTTAGCTCAGAGATAGAATGTCCCCGAGTTCAATCCCCAGTACTGTTAAAAAAAAAAAAAAAAGATAGGGGATGTAGGTTGTAGGTAGAACACCCCTGGGTTCAATCCTAGTAACCGACCCCCCCACACACACATAATGTCCAATTCGCCACCCGTTTCCATTGTCCTTCTCCCTTACCTGTCTTCACTAAAGAACCTAGGAAAGCTTACTGCTCACCCTTGTAGCCTCTGTTGGAACTCCAGGTGACCTCGAGCACAGCTGCAGGATTATTCTGGGAGAAATGTTCCCTTCCCAATAAAAGTGATAGATAGCGGCTAAGCCACCTACCCGCCTCTCTCTGCCCAAACAGCAGTGGTGGCTGGAGCTGGAGTCGTCCTTTCAACCACAAGGACAGGAAGGGTCAAGAGAACCAAAGGGTTGCCAGTCCCCATGTTGTCAGGCTGCTGACCCAACACCAGCCCTGGCTGATCTCTAGACATCTTATTCTAAAATTAAAATCAGTTTTCAGGAGCTGGCAATGGACGCAGTTCCTCCAACAGCCAAAAATGACAGTGAACATATACTCTATGCCAGTCACCAGTGATAACCTAAGTCGACATGACATGCTGGCCTGGCAAAATGAGTCTCTGCAGTTGAATCTGACAAAGACTCAACAGGTGTGCTCGGGGGCTGCCTATTGTCAGTTTTTGGACATGCTGTTCCCTGGTTCCATTGCCTCAAAGAAAGTGAAATTCCAAGCTAAGCTAGAACACGAGTATATCCAGAACTTCAAAATAGTACAAGCAGGTTTCAAGAGAATGGGAGTTGACAAAATAATTCCTGTGGATAGATTAGTAACGGGAAAACTTCAGGACAATTTTGAATTTGTCCAGTGGTTCAAGACATTTTTTGATGCAAACTATGATGGAAAAGACCATGACCCTGTAGCTGCCAGACAAGGTCAAGAAACTGCAGTGGCTCGACCTTCGTTGCTTGAGCTCTGAATAAACCGAGGAAACCTCTCAGCTCCAGCAGTGCAGCTCCACAGAGACCCTTTTCAACACAGCACTACTGTGACTCCTAATGCAGCAGGTCAATGTATTGAAACTCACTGTCAAAGACAAGAGAGAGAGAGAGAGAGAGAGAGAGAGAGAGAGAGAGAGAGAGAGAGAGAGAGAGAGAGAGGCAGGGAGGGAGGGAGGGAGAGAGGGAGAGAGGGAGGGAGGGATTTCTACTTCGGAAAACTAAGGAACATCGAATTGGTTTACCAGGAAAATGAGGAGGAAAACGACCCTGTATTGCGGAGGATTGTAGACATTCTCTGTGCCACAGACAAAGATTTTATGATACCTAAGAACAAGAAGAGGATTAAAAGCCTGGACCAGCAGAGAGCAGCATCCGAATTCTTCACTCCGAATCATGTGCTTAGCTGTAAAATACTCCCTTTCATTATTCTTGTGTGTGTGTGTGTGTGTGTGTGTGTGTGTGTGTGTGTGTGTGTGTGTGTTACTGAGGATTGAACCCAGGGGCATTCTACTTCCGAGCTACACCCCCAGCCCCATTTTATATTCTTTATTCTGAAACAAGGTCTCACTAAGTTGCAGAGGGTCTCACTAAGTAGCTGAGGCCGGCGGGGAACCTGGGATCCTCCTGTCTCAGTCTCCCAAGTACTGGGATTACAAGTGTGCGCCACCACGCCCGGCTATAAGGCATTTATTTAGACATTCTCTGCCAAGTTTTCACATTAGCTTAAAATTCAATTCAGTCTTTACATTTCTTTACTGAAGTTGTCACCTCAGTGTATTACATAAACACTCCTCTGGCAATCACACACACACACACACACACACACACACACACACACACACAATGCCTTAAGCGTATTTAAAATATGCTTCCATATTTCAAAATATAAAATGTAATGTGACAGGAAATCTTACCTGTCAGACACTGTGTCTGGGAAGGAAGGGCCAGACTTCGGAACATTTGGAACCTGCTCTCACAGGCCTTGTGGGGCTCCTTGAATCCTCCCAGGCCAAAAAGGAAAGGTTAAGAAAGTTGCTCAGTAAAACCATTAGGTGTCATTGATCAAGTGCATCCCTACTAAATGCAAGCAGCATGACTGTCTGGATGAATAGAGGGTGTGTTTCAGCCCTAAGATGTTTTAAGTAAAGAATGTTTCCTTGAGTATTTATTCCCATTTATTTCAATGAGCATTTTCCCCATTTATTCCTGAAGTTTCTATGTATTGTGTTTTGGGGAGAAATGAGATGTGTCCAGTTTTTAAATTTAACAACTACTTTTGGGGATTTGCCCACATCTCTGGGATTCGAATTGGGGTCGTGTCCCATTTTACTATGTTGAGTTTACATTTAATGTATTTCTTTCTTTCTTTTTTTTTTTTTTTTCTTTTTTGTGGTACTGGGGATGGAACCTGGGAGCATTCTACCTCCCAGCTACACCCCCAGCCCTATTTTTTTTATTCTTTATTTTGAAACAGGGTCTCACTAAGTTGTGGAGGGCCTCACTAAGCAGCTGAGGCTGGCCGCAAACCCATTTCCTCCAGTCTCAGCCTCCCAAAGGCTGGGATTACAAGCATGCGCCACCACGTCTGGCTTACATTTAATGTATTTCTCTTCTCTGCTCCCCTTGCCCACTTGGGACTCCTCTTCAGATCCTTAAATTTGCTACTTAGCCTTGGAAGTACAGCAGGCAGATGATCGTGCTGCATGTTTTTGCTGGACCTGTAACAAAGAGAGTGATTAGTGAAGGCCATTGTGACCTTGGGATCAACAAGGCTGGGATGTTTTCAGTATCTGCTGTCCACAGCTCTCCACTGTTAACCGAATACTTTACCAGTGCTCTAATCTCTTTGGAGATAAAATTCACTAGTGTGTTACTAAATGTTAAATTTCTTTTGCAGAAAATACAGTACCATGTCTGAATTAATTATTAATGTTTAAAATATTTCATTCCTTAACGCTCCCTCATTTGCTTTTGCCCATGGCCTATTCATTTCCTTTGTTTGGCAGAATTCTGCAAAATTTGTTCTACCAACACCTGAGATTGTTCAGCCCCTGATGTGTTTGTATTGATTTGTTTATGGTGGTAGCTTGTCCTAAAATGTGTTTAGAAAACAGGTATTTTATGATAAAATTGCTGTGTAGTGCATGCTTTGTTTGGAATTCAGAGAAAACCCAGATTCATTGATTAACAATGCCAAAAAATGCAAGTAACTAGCCATTGTTCAAATGACAGTGGTGCTATTTCTCTTTTGTGGTCTTTTTTTAGACTTTTGTTGCCCTAAAATTCCATTTTACTGGGAACTCATTTTCCACCTTGTCTTTCTTGACATTTTTTTTCTCCTTTTAAACAGTTTCTAAATAAAATTTTGTATTTAAAACAAAACAAAACAAAACAAGTTTTGTTAGTCTGCCACAGTGGCACACCCTTGTAATCCCAGAGGCTGAGACAAGAGGATCACAGGTTTGAGGCCAGTGTGTGTTAATTTAGTAAGACCGTGTTTCAAAATAAAAAATGAAAAGGGCTGGGAGTGAAGTTTTTCTTCAATGGAGTTTGCAATTCTTCTTTTTTGTATGCTTAGACTCAGCTCCTAGGCCTGCCTCACAGAGGCTGAGGTCAAGGTAGAACTTGAACTTTTTAAACAAGTCTTAACTTGTCAGATTGGTAATATGGAGAATTTGGTTTGGCATACTAGATTTTGACAATTTTTTTATTGTTGTTGGGAAATGCCCTTTTGTAACTTTGTTTTTGTCAAATTGACCTACAGTTGAGTAAATAGACTGCCTGATGTTCGAGGCCTCCATAAATCAGTTTCGAAAAGATTTGTTAAATGTTCACTAATTGTTAGCTCTCAGATTGGTACCATGTGCCAAATATCCTTGAAGAGTCAGAGTTGGTTGGGATGAGACACAATGCATTGTTTATCTTAGATGGGGGCAACATACATGCTAGCTGCTGAGTGAATCACTAAGTAAAATACAGTATCTATTATGTAATAGTATGTAGAAGTCAAGAGGAATAAAATAGAAAAAGACAATAAGTATAGATCTTAAATATAAAGATGGTTAAACACAAATGAGAATCAGGTATTTAAAACAGTGTCTGTATGGGCTGGGAATGTAGTTCAGTGATAGAGTGCTTGCCTAGCATACATGGGGCCCTGGGTTCAGTCTCCAGTACTGCTAACAACAAAACAAAACCCCACAGTGTCTGTATTGGTGTAAATCTTCTGAACCTCCTCAGATTACCTCTCTGCTTCTTTCCTTCCCAATAACACTGTCACTTGCCCTGGAAATACCAATTCTTCCTCTTCTGCTACCATGTAGCCAGATGGACTAGCTAGGATCCAGATTTCTGACTCCTCTAGCCACTACCAGATTTGACACCTTTAAAGGCCACCAAGGGGATCAGATTATGTAAATTTTACTTGTAAAGCCAGGTGCAGCGGCCCATGCCTATAACCCCAGTACTTGGAAGGCTGAGACAGGAGGATCGCAGGTTTGAGGACAACCTCAGCAACTCAGCGAGACTTTCAACAGTCTGAGCTACACCTTCCCAAGCCCTTCTTATTTTTTATTTTGAAACAGGGTCTCACTAAGTTTCTGAGGGTCTCGCTAAATTGCTGAGGTTGACCTAGAACCTGCAATCCTCCTGTCTCAGCCTCTCTTGTACTGGGATGACAGATGTGTGCTAACACACCAGGCTTAAGTCAAATTACATTAAAAAAAAAAAAAAGCTGCATTTGCTGCTGTGCAGAACTAATTATTTTTCAGCACTTAAATTTAAAATGGTTACGTAACTTTTCCCTCTTCCTTTTAGAAAGATGTGTATCAGAGAAATCCAACAAAAGTCACTGGTGAAATTCCATAAAAGCTGCAAGACTGCCAAGAATAAAAAACCTTCAAGGACAAACTCGTGTATTTCTTCCCTACTCACAGCAATGATAACAGCTAGAAAGAACAGTCCATAAATATTCATCAAAGGAGTCTTCCACTTAAGCCCAATCTGTCTGTGGCCACCCGGGTTGGGGAGGGATGTAGGCCTTAAGGTCCTCAGGTGAAATGTCAAAGGCGGTCCTCTAGAAAGGCAAGACCCCTCGAGGAAGAGTCCAGCAGATCACGAAAGGGCTAAACAACTCCTGGTGCTCTGGCACATCTGGCACAGGATATGAGAGGGGACTCCAGATACACTCCTACCCTTTGCTCCATTGGACTTGTGTGTGTGTGTGTGTGTGTGTGTGTGTGTGTGTGTGTGTGTGTGCTGGGAATTGAACCCAGAGGCATTCTACCTCTGAGCTATACCCCAAGCCCTATTTTTTTAAAATTTATTTTGAAAGAGGGTCATCCTAGGTTGATGAGAGTCTCATTAATTGCTGAGGCTATCCTCCAACCTGTGATCCGCCTGTCTCAGCCTCCCAAGTACTGGGATTATAGGCATGTACAACCACGCATGGCTTCCTTTGGACTTTTCTAATACAATCCTGGACATCATGTCTATTCATCTGTAACCACTGGAATGCGTATCTCTGAAAGATAAAGGCTCTTCTTCAAAACCATAACAGATAAAAATATATGTAATAAAACGCCCGCCTCCTTATACTCAAGGTCATCATGCCCACCCCTGCTGGTTAGGAGCCATGTCCGAAGGCTCAGCCTCCACCACCCCAGGCTCCACACTTAGGTACCCCATTCTCAGAAATCATCTCCAGAGACTAATGAGGGTTTCCTAGGAGCTGCACATGAGGGGAGACTGAGGCATGGCCCTATACCTCGCAGAGCCAGGCTGGCATGGGCTCCCTTTGTAACCTTGATGGTCTTCCTACAGCAGGTCTCAAAGCCCCTGTGATGTTTCTGACTATCCCTCCCATAGCCCCTTAGGGTGGACAGCAGGGATGCCTCCAGGTCCCAAGCAGTCACAGGACCACTAAAGAGGGTGGCTCTTCCCAGAATCCAAGCCCAGAGGAGGGACTCAGTTGGGGAAGAGAGGACCCCAGGTGGCTTCCTCAAACCCTGACCTCTGCTGCCCTCTGGTGGCCCCATGGAAGCCCAGCAGGCTGCTCCTTGGAGTTGTGAGCTAGTGTGTGTGTGTTGGAGGGGTCTCTACCAGGCCCCCTAGTGCTGCTGAAACCAGAGCCAGATCCACTCAGACACCCAGCCACATGCCCTACCTGCCTAGATGCTGCTTACGCCTTCCAGCTCCCAATCCCCTGGGCTTAGCCTGAATGTCTCCCAGGACAGGGAGCTCACTACCTGGCTCACTGCTTGGTGGCAGATGAGCTGGCTGGGAGCTTAATTTTGTGCTGACATTCTTTCTCAATCACCTTCCTCTGCTGCAGATCAGGCCTGATAATCACAGGACCAGGGCACTTCCTTCCCTGGGCCTTCAAGTGCCCGGGCCCAGGACCTGGAATTATCCCACCCATTACTCCTGAGGCCTTCTGAGCTGGGTTCTACTTTTATCTCTATCTTACAGATGGAAAGGCAGAGACTTCTGGTGGTGGGTCATTTGACTGGGGTCATGGAGCTTGGATTATCTTATCTGTTATCTCTCTTATCTCTCTCCTGACTCTCATCTGTCTCCTGTACCCTCTGCTGTATGGTTCCGGCATGGAAGGCAGCACAGAAGTCCCTGCCCAGCACTGTCCTGTTCTTTTCTGGTTTTCCACCATCTTATCATCCAGGACCTGGGTATTCATGAGACCTGTGGCCACGAGTGTGTGTGTTTGTGTGTGTAATGCCCACCAATCTCTGCCTTCTGCCATTCCCCCAGCAGGTCCCCAGCATCCCTTACAGGAGTCTCATGCCATCCCCCATGCAGCCTGGGACCCTTCCAAAATCTCCATACTTTTTAAAAAAATTAACACCTTTATAACACTTAAAAGCCACATGCTGTTCTTAAGATTCATAACTACCAGCTCACTTGATCTCCTAACATCCCTGGGTTAGAAACATTATACTGGTTTTAGATGGGGAATCTGAGGCAAGGAACAGATAGTGAACTGATCCAGGGTTCAAAGAGTAACAGAGCAGGGAACTAGAGTCAGGGTGCTGTCAATTAAGGTATCACAGTTCAATAAGGACTTAGATAAAAACAGTTGAGTCAGCTGTGGTAGCACACACCTGTAATCCCAGTACTTGAGAGGCTGAGACAGGAGGATCACAAGTTCAAGGACAGCCTGAGCAAAATAGTGACACTCAGCAACCTAGTGAGACCCTGTTCCCAAACAAAAAATAAATAAAAAAGAGCTGGAGGTATAACTCACAGGTAGAATGGATGTGGATTCAATCCCTAGTATCACAAAAATAAAAATAAAATTGGAATAAAATTATTTTAAAAACAAACAGAGGAACACGTCACCTCCAGCTCTCCAGACAGCATTCTAAGTTAAGGCAACTGAACAGCACAGCCTGGAGGCGGCTAGAGAGCGTGTTAGCTGGGGTGTCAGGAAAGAGGCCAAAGGATCAGATGGGGTGGTTAGGGGGAGTCAAGCCAGAGGGGCCAGCTGCCCAGCCTCACTTGTTTACCGGGATGGAGAAATCCCAACGCTACCCTCACGATGCCTGCTTTTCCAGCTGCACCTAGTTTCATTCTTTGTGTTGATCTCTGGGTGGGAGAGTCTTTCTGTAAGGCTCAGGTTAGCTAGAGAAGGACAAACTCCTTCCTTTGTAAATACAGTCACCTGTCAAAATGGGATCCATCTGAGAGTGGGAGGTGGTATTAACAATTTCACCAAGACAACGGGCAGAGCCCGGGAGCCAAGGTGGTCCTGCTTAATCAACCAGCGCGTGGAATGCAAGGCTCATGGGAAAGGCCATGGGGCCCAGGTGAAAGGCATCTGGGGGGAAGGCCGCCAGCCAATGGGTAGTGAGGGAAGGGGAGGAGCCCCCTGGGGAAGGTTTAAAAGGCCCCTCTCTGGCCCGACCCACAGTTCTTGCTTATGAGTTTGCCAAGCAGGGAAGGCTTCTTTTTAGTTTGCTTTCAAGCTGGTATCTGGGGTCGGGGGGAGAGGATTTCTGTTTCTCAAGCTGTTCTAGTATGGGGGCAAATCCAGAAGGAGTCTTGACATTTCCTCACCTAGGGAAATAGGAAAAAAGCAATGTTTAAACTTGCATGAGTTTAGAGATGGGGGAATGGTGTCGGAAATTCAAGTCCAGGAGACTAAGAACGTGCAGGAAACTTCTGTCTCTAGAAAAATTTCTCAGGCGCTGACACCCTTGTAAATGAAGGGCTCTGACAGGAAGAAACAGGAGAAGGAGGGAGTTAAGCTGTCTGTCCCCAAACCCTAACCTAACCCGCAAGCGAAATCTCATGCCTCTCGTAGACTCCCCGTGGTGTGTGTGGACTCTAACAAGGAGGGGACTGGGGTGACAAACGGGGCACTCCAGTACCTGGGCTGTCATAGGATGCCAGGCTCATAGGAAAGGCCATGGGCCCTGGTGAAAGGCATCTGGGAGGAAGGCCGCCAGCCAATGGATAGCGAGGGGAGGGGAAGAGCCCTTCGGGGAAGGCTTAAAAGGACCCTCTCTGGCCTGGTCCACAGTACTTGCTTATGAGCTTGTCAGGCAGGGAAGGCTTCTTTTTTATTTGCTTTCAAGCTGGTATCTGGGGTCAGGGGGAGAGGATTTGTTTCTCAAGCTGTTCTAGTATCGGGGCAAATCCAGAAGGAGCCTTGACATTCTCTCACCTAGGGAAGGGGGAAAAAAGCAATGTTTAAGCTTGCTTGAGTTAGAGATGGGGGAATGGTGTCAGAAATTCAAGTCCAGGAGACTAAGAACCTGAAGGAAACTTCTGTCTCTAGAAAAATCTCTCGAGCTCTGACACCCTTCTAAACCAAGGACTCTGACAGGGGAAGAAACGAGAGAGTTGAGCTGTCTGTCCCCGAACCCACACAACTAGGGAATCCTTTTTTTCCCTCTTTGGAGTTCGAAGGAAGGAGCAACCACTCTGTTCTGGAAATCCTAACCAAGCCCACAAGGGAGACCTCATACTTCCAATAGGCCCCCCGTGGTGTGTATGGACTCTAACAAGGAGGGGACTGGGGTGACAAACGGGGCACTCCAGTACCTAGGCTGGCAGAAGGCAAATGTGCCTTCTCCCTCACTTTCCTTGCCCAGAGAAGGTAACCTTTTTGTGCAAATATTCCTTCTCCCCCACTTCCCTGCCTCAAGTTTCCAGTGGAGTGTGGCTCTTATACTGGTGGTGGGGAGCTCTCTGTTGCGCTTCTCACTTTGCAAGGACACTGGGCTTTCCAAGCCCATGAACTGGAGGGTGGGGGAGACTTCAAAAATACTCAGGGAAGCTCAAATTTTGACAACTGAGAGGGTCCTGGCCATGGGGCTTAGAAGCTGGCCAGATCTATTTCTTGATGGGTGAAGCTTAAACTCTTGCCGCCTTTACAATACTAGTTTCACTTGCATTTTCCACTCCCGCGCCAGTTACTTCCACAAGTAGAGCAAGACAGAGCTCATCCAGGAAGAGTTAAGCACAGCTGAAATAGTCTCATGCAAGGAGGCTGAAGGAGGGAGGAGTTGATGTGCCAGGCTCTGAAGCCAGGCTGTCCTCGCTTCAGCCCCAGCCTGATTTCTGAGGCCCTTGGGCAGGTTCTCTTACTGCCACTTTCTTGGGCAATGCTGTGGGTACAACACTGAGCTCTGCTGACCAAGTGTTCTCACTAGTCCTTTGAGGACCAGCTCAGCTTATAAGAAAACTAAGGTTATGACCCAAGTAGAGTTGAGTCAGCCTTGTAGGCCAGCTGTGTTTGCATAGAAGTCTCTGGTGGGCGGAGTGAGAAAGAGGGTTCCTGTTCACCTTTGGCCTGTACTTCCTCTGGGCCCTATGAGCTACCCCTTACAGCATGGCAGGGCAGTACTTGACCCAGGGAGCATTATGTTGGGCCCAAAGACAATAATAGATACAATGGGTGACTGTCTTTCAGCCACACAGGTGAGGATAATACCTATCTCTAGGAGCCCAGTGATCTCCAACAGGTTGAAATTGGGTTCTTCTGAAAGGCCTGCCTAGCTTGTACCTCTGTATTCATCTCTAGTAAGGCTTGCTGTACCTGCTGCTGGTGGTCTGCAACGTATACACAGCATTCCATATACTAATACTGGCTAAAACATGCTAGGGTTGATTGGGGAAAAAACTTCATGGAAGGGCTGAGTCTGGAGCAGCGTGACTCTTAGAGGGGGTCCTCATGCCAGGAATAGCTAAGCATAAGCAGCTAGGGGAAGCACCTTTGGCCCCATGGGTTTTGTCGGATAATGCCTTTAGCCTGACTCATGCTTAAAAGGCTGCATTGTGGAAAGGGCCTTATCTGTTATGGTCACAGGTGGAAAAGGAATATTGACTTAACTGAAAAAACTTTTGCAACCCCAGTACTCAAGAGGTTTGAGACCAGTCTTAGTAACTTAGCAAGAGACCCTAGCAACTTGGTGAGAGTCCAAATAAAAGGCTGATGTGTAGCTTGGGTAGAATGCCTCCAGTTCAATTCCCAATACGAAGACTTTAGGTGAAGTGAATTTATCCTCAAGCCTGCTGGGTTCCTCTATCCTTTCCTGTCCCAGGACGGTGAGCATGTGACTGCTCGTGTCCTGATCTGGGACTTGGTGCCCCAATCTTGATGCCCTATGTGACCAAGCTTTTCCTAAGCTTTATTAAGGCATTGACCGAGCTGGCTTCACTGGAGACGCATACACTTGGATACACTAACTTATAAAATTTCACCTTACCTCCTAACCTGTGGGAAGCTCTTCCCATGATTATGGCTAAACTCTCACTGTAAGAAACACCCTGTCTGAACAAAATGGCCTACATAGCTTAGTTTGATTAACATAAGTTCAACTCAAGGCAGCAATTCACCTGAGAAGTAACACGTTGGGATTCACCAGTGGGTTTATAAACAACCCAATTGAAATTTAGTGCTTGTGAGAAGATAGCGACGACTCCTACTTGGGCATGGTGGCATGTTTGTTCACTGTAGTTCTCTATTGGTGTGTATTATACAAATGCTGCATCACTCACATCTGTATCCCTGCAGCTTCCTTTTGTTATAACTATGGTTTTGAGGGATAAAAATGAACCCCCCAGGAAGGTATAGTTAAATGCATGGTCAGTGTGGATGTATCTTCAAAGTGCAGTGAGGACTTTCCTCAACAGGAAAGAAGCCAGGTTGATAGAAAAGACATACATGGAACATTGAATCACCTTGTACTTTCTTAGATTTCAGAATGCCAATACCTCGCATAAGGAAGTGCACTGGCTGAGGCAAGTGTTGAGGCTGTGTACCATGGAGGCCTAGAGCCTGGGGGGTTGTTTTTGGGAACCTGAGACCCATCTTGACACCCTGGGATCAGGTACATAGGAGTTGCCCACACTGCTGGGTTACTGGTTCTCATTCCTCTTGGGGTTGTGAGGGATTCCTATGATCACCTACCTACCACATGCCCCTGTCTTGTAATCAAGCTTCTCTATCTGTGGCCCTTAAAGGGGTCTTGCTTTGCTTTATACTCTAACATTGAATTGAGCTGCTAGACAATGGGTGGCCAGTGTGGACCAGCCCTAGGTCATGCTTTGAAGGGCAGATTGGGCTGTGCTGGGTGAAGAAATCCTAGCAAGTCTGTGCTTAGAGAAGGAAGGCTGACTTTCCACACAGCCACGGGGATGTCGGGTGTGTGGGATGCTCAGATGCACAGGGAGCCTGAGCCTCTGCTTAGGGCCTTGCGGTCAGGGGGAGTGTCCCTGACAGCTTCTGCAAAAGTGTCTCTTAAGGTAAGCCAGAGCTTCCTTTATCTTACAAAAGCCCAAAGCTAAAGGAAAGGGCCATTTTTCCCTTACTCTTTTGTCTATGAAAACGGAGGCTGGTTGAGCAAAGCTTCAGGAATAAGGTGCTGAGATTGAGATGACTTGAGGTTCTTGTGGCCACTGGAAGATTGTTTAGGGCTGAACTTTGAGTTATTTCTAATGCCTCCCAGGCATTAGTGATGGCTCATGTCCTTATCTGGGACTTGGCGTCCCAATCTTGAAGCCCTGTAAGACCAAACTTCCCTAGACTGTGTGACCTGTCTGTGGTACAGGACAAGCTGGCCTTCCATTGTAGACACATGTGCTTGGAGATGCTAACTTATAAACCTAGGTCACCTGTGTTAGTTATATAAGCGCTGTGGGCCTTTCTCTTGATTCAAGTATAGATGTATCGAATCAAGAAAATTAAAGAACTGCTAAACACCTTGGTTGAAGCTTAAGTGTTTACTACAATGTTAAGAAATAAAGAAGGAAAAAATGCAGCATACCAGAGACATGCCGGAGAGCCTGAAAATGGAACTCTTCCTTCTCTGACCCCTGGCCCTTACAGTTTTACTGGTATTCTTATTGGTGTTACCAAGTTAATAGGCCAGCATTTCACTTTCTCAGGCAGGTGGTATCACCTTATCTCTGGTGGATGCACTCACTAAATGCCAGTGCCCATAATCTATCTCTACCTCTGCTGTATCTGTTGCTCATCAATTGTGCTTTGAAGTAACATATGAAGGTTATATGCGGTGTAAGGCCAGGTCCCAGAAAAGGAGACAGATTGCAGCTGATACAGCTGTATTGTAATCTCCAAGACATAAGGCTCTTGCTATCTTTGTCTTTAAGATGTGCCAGGCAGGTTTACTTGGGATCTCAGCTTTTAATCGCCTCTATATATTTTAGGGCTGTAATTCCCTCTCCATTCTTACTATGGGTTAACATTAGGACAGAGGGGAGGTTCTGAAGTGTTAGAGACAAACCTGAAGTCTTCTCTACCTGGGTGCTTGGCAGCACTCAGGCTCTGTCTGCTTTGTATATTTTTATTGGAAATCAATTCCAGGGCAGTTTCCCAACAACCAGCACAACCTGTACCTTCCAAGCTGCAGGAAGCATCTGTGATGCCAAGTCCTACTTCCCCTTGTCAAGGGGATATCATGGCTCTGGTCTCCTGTTTTCTCTGCACATATCCTACCGATCTCTATTGATTCGGCTTTCTTAAGTGGAGCCTGGCTAAAGGTTTGAGGGACAGGCAGGTAGTTTGTCAACATGGTAATCTTGGGAGGCATTAAGAGAAGTGACTATAAAGGGAAAGGAAGATGGATTGTAGCCCTGACAACCTGTCAATGACTAGTTCCCCCAGGAAGCCTACAAATGCTTTGGAGAGTTTCCAGAGTCATGGGATGTGGTGGGGGGGCACTTATTCATTGGTTTTTATCTTCCATCAGCTGAGGAATGAAACTGGGATATGGATTTCTCCACCTGTAACCATGCAAGTGCCTCCAGGTTGGGGTCCCCTCTGTGCAGGCATCAAGGCTGCTTGAAATGAGACACTGTTCCTGCCTAGGATGCCTAGTGTTAGCTGCAGCTGAAATCAGGCTAAGTTTGAGCATTTGGTGTGCTTATACCACTTTTGCTCTCATCTGACCTTTGGCCTGAGTTCTCTAAGAGCAGAGACTGCCACTTCTGTTGGGCCAGACTCCAAGTAGCAACCCTGGAGTTGAGGCTTCAGGCCTGAGGCTGTAGCTGCTGACCTTTGGATACATGGGGGTCAAGAGTACAGGGATCTTGGTCAGTCCTGACCTCCTCGCTCCCTACTAGGTGTCATGAAGATTCAAGCCACCTCCTCCCTGCACTCACTCCAGGCATGCCTGATCAGTGGCCTGCCTGTGGGTATTCAGTGGCCTGGATTGGAATGACGTTAGACCCAGGGCACAGCTGCAGGATTGGACGTGGGACCCGCTGTAGCTGCAATCCTGCTGAGGGGTGTCGTGGCTTGTTAACAGTAACCAGCTAAATAGTCCTCCCCTTTATCATTCTGTGCTGGGGACTGCTTTGAGCTCAAAGCACCCAGAGTTGGAGTGGGAAGATCAGATAAAACTTTGGGCTGTGGTGACAGGAGAATACAGTACTTAGGAACCGGATGACTCAAAGCACCTTTGGTGCCAAAAACTGCAGAGACTCCTGATCTAACTCCAGGTTATGTGTAAAAAATGCGGTTTCCCCTCCATAAAGGAATTCTAAGTAGTCTTGAAATATAAAACTGACTCCTTTGCTGGGCTTGGAATGCATCAGGCAGAAAGGACAGGTTGCCTGTGTCACCTCTGTTCTGTGATCCAAGTGGCAGGATGTCAATGGGGTGACAGGGCTTCCCAACACTATGCCCATGCTTATTGGTAGCAGTACAAGGCATTCGAGACTCGGCCAACATTCCTAGCCTGTCTAATGGCTTTCACTTGATAGTAGGTTTGAGGCCTTGAACTGTCCAAGCCTCAGCATATTTACTGTGAGGCTAATGCTTAAGCTGGGCTCTGGACTTAAGGCTTCACAGAGGATCTTATCTTTCTCCAACCTCAACTTCAGCTTGGGCTTCAGACAACCTAGTCCTCTCCCACCCCCTCCTCAGAGCGTTTACATTCAATAGACCTTTATGACAACCAGATTATGTAGGCACTACATTCCCTTTTAAACAAGGTCTTGGGGTGTGTGTTTTGGGGGGGGTGCGGGAACCACCTGCCCCTGGGTCCTCTGTTCTACAACTGGCAAACTGAACCCACTTTTGGTGACTCAACTTGAACCCCCAATCACCTCAACTTTCTCTTCCAATTTCTGTGTGCCTGATAATCACTAAGCAGAAAAGTGATGGACTTGGGTTCTTTGGTCTCAGCATCCCTCATGCCTAGGCCATCTGTGTAGAGGGAACCAAGAGGGGCTTTTCCCATGAGCCACTTGCTGTGCTCTTGGGGATTCTGATATGGGGACTCTGGTTGATCCTCCTGCACATCCTTATCTACTAGTGACCTTACCCTGGGCCTCAGCATCCTTCTCTACCCTTACTCAGATAACCTCTGGTGAATTTAGTCTAACATCTTGGTTTGCATGATCCTCTGCCTTCATGACCTTGTACTGTATATATCAGGTATTGGACGCAACTTCATGCTGCTCATTTCTCAGGGGTTCCTGGCATTGCCCTTGCATGGTCCTCCACAAACCAAGGTGAATGAAATGCCACGATGCTTTCAAAACCTTAAAGACTTTCTCTACCTTGTTTGTGGCAACCAGGGATTCTAGGGGGGTGCAGCAAGTCTTGTATGAGGAAACCTCATGGGAAATTAAAGTTGTTTTAAGAGTGAAGAGCTCCATGACCATGGATGTCAGGTGTTTCTACCTACTGGAGCCAGTGCTGGGCTGGAGGACAGAGCCTGATCCAGGGGGTGATTTCTAACCTCAAGTATTTTTGCTAGTCTCACCAAAGATTCGAGTGAAATACCATTGGTATCTAGGAGCAAAGCAAGATCAGTCTAACTCCAAGTACCTGCTGTGTACCAGAGACTAAGTTGAGTGAAATAGGGAAGAATATCCTAACTTTGTCAAGGTCACAGCTCGAGAAGCTCATCAACTTGTTTGCCTTGTTTTGACTTAACGTCTCCGGGAAAATCGGCCTCCCTCTCAACTTCAGTAACTGGCAAAAATACGTACTAAGTCTCTTTTACAGGAAGTGTCATAGTTCCTCTGTGCTCCATCTAGGTGACCTTTCTTTTGAAAGATTCCCCAAAGGATCCCCTTGACAGACCATCACATGCCTGAGACTTTTTTACATCAAGGTTTATTTCCCATCTGTGTGTCCATAGAACACAATTCCCCCAGGTGACCATATTCTACTCCCAGGCTCTCGTGACGCCATTGCCTTTCCCCTTCAATGTGGGTTCTGCCCCTCCTTTATGATGGACCTACATCTGAAGCCATCTTTCCATGTACCTTCATTGTTTATACATTCCTGGGTTTTTTTTTTTTTACAAGAATATTGGTGCTCTTAGACTTCAAAGCTGTCAGTGGAATACAAGGAATAGAATTTGCATCATTTACACAAACTGCAGAAGCTACAAAACTGGACCTTATGACAAGGTTCAACATCCCTTGGTACTTCCCTCAATTCCTTGAGAATCCTGGCAAGCCTTCTTGAGCAATTTTAAAACAAGATGCATAGGCAGATCCTCTAGAGGGGGGCTGGCTGAGGCCAGGTTCCTTAGCAAGCTCTACTTGGTCAGCCCCTGCATTGAGGGGAGTGGGGGCCTCAGTATTCCTCCCCCTATTATCAGAACTAGACAGTCACAGGGTGTTTTGGTTCTTAGCAGGACCAGACAGTGACTCTAGGATTCTGCCACCTTCTTAGCTCCTCTGAAGCTCTTACTGAGACTTCCTAATTCTTTTGGAATGAAAAGACTAGTAGAATCAGATTGCAGTTAAAGTAATACTTAAATCACCCAACATGGACACCTCAGAATAAGTCAGGGTTCATTGGTAATATTTTCCCAGGGGAACCTGTGAAGTAATATCCAAGCAGATCACATGGAGATGAGACAAAGATGCTGGCAAAGCACCCCTATATTTGAAGTTTGACTACAGACCCAACTGTTGATCTGTTTTCCCCCCTGATCAGATAACTAGAAGTTGAGAGCTTTCTATCTGTCCTCATACAATAGAAACTTGTTCTTTTGCCTCCTGTCAAACCATGAACAGATGGCTGGAACTGCAGGTGAGCATGTGTCAGTCTCTGTTCATGGACACACTTTCCATCTCATCATGCCTCATCCCTTGGGTGCTTGGTATCCCTTGCTCTTAGCTGGGTGACAAGAAGGTAGGACTGAATTCTGTTTCTTCTTGGATTGAGTGCCTTTGGCAGCTGAGACTTTATACTGACTAGTGCTGTTAACTTTAGAAGACCTTGCTTTCATGTAGAAAAATAGTTAAGACACATCCTGGGCAAAGTACATCCCAGGCACAGAATCTCATTCCCTCTCATGGCATTCTGCACCTGGGTCTTGGAGGCTACAGATACTTCTCTGTCCACTATGTAGAGTCTGTCATGCTAATTCTGCCCTATGTCCATTCCTTTTCATTCTTTGTTCTTTGCTGAAGTGCTATGGATGAGGTGGTGACTCCTCAGCAGCTTCTAAGCTGCTATTGCAACCATAGGGTCCCATTTCTCACCTGTCCATTGCAGGTCAGTGGCCATCTTGTGTGCATGCCTGTAGTTCTGAACACCAAGGGTAAGTTCAGTCTTAAGTGTGCTTTGTCTTGAATGTGCTAGTCAGGAATGGACAGCACATTCAACCTTGCTTTTGGCTCACATACAAAGTATGATAAGGATAAGGGTGGTTAGAATTTTGTGACTCATCCTTGGTGCTACACTAAGACACACCTGTTCCATTAACACAATTTCCCACTGAATGGTCTCATGGCTCACATAGAGGATGGATGTAATCAAGTCCTTCCATGTCCCAAGCCAAATCGGTTTGTGATTCCCCAGTTAAACCACGTTAGGTACATGGGATGCCATTGACTTAGCCAAACTAATACCTCTGGGTTTGTCCAGAGTTGGGCTAATATCATAGGTCTGTATTTCCAGTGAAACTCGAAGGGAAATTGGCATCTTACATTGACTTTATTCTTTGGTATAAGAGAATACAGTGCGAGGAAGGCTGTGGGGAAATAAAGGTGTAGAAGCAAGATTTGGAAGATAGTTTTAGATGCAGAGCTTAGAGATAGAAATGCAACTCTCCTCCCACTGTGGCTTAGATGGGGTTGAGTAACATGGCCATGGGATGAAGACTGTATGGTGTATGTGCACAGAAAAGTGAAACCAAAGATAACTGCTCCCTTAGCCTTCATGTTCTAGTTTAGCTCCTGAGATGACGTTTTCATTGAATGAGTGACATCTTGGGACTTCCTTGTTACCTCTGAGAACAGCCCCTGTCACCTTGAGTTCTAACACTGGAGTGAGGTGTGCTCATTTCCTCAGCATCTACTCACCTTTCCCATGGTCTGCCTCGAGCCTTTGCTCCTGGCCTCCACGAATACAATGAGAAACCAAGGCCAAAATAGGAAGAGCCAGGAGAAACCAGATGTTTGCATTGCTGGAAAAAACAGGATTAGAGTTGGAATGAGAAATCTGGGAAAGAAACAACTGAACTAGATTCTGGTAGGTGTCCAAGCCTCCCCATATGTCCAACCTTGTTCCCTGGAGAAATGCTTGGACCATCAAATAGTATGTGGGACCAGGAAGGACTTAAATAATCATGCTCTGGGATTGATCAGTATAGTTCACAAGGGATAAATATGCAGAATGTCTGCTCCCTACAAAATAAGACCAAGAATCCAAATCTACCATAGGCATTTCTAAACTCCCAGAGACCAAGCTATTCTCATAACCTAAATTATGCTACAAATCTCAAGGCACACTGTGAATATGACTGTAGCCCGGTGGTGTTGATGGATTAGAAGTTTCTGAGCATGAATGACTTGGAGTCAGAATTATCAGAAGATACGGGGAGGCTGGGGAGAAGATCTTTTGCTCTTCAACCAGTGCCTGTTTTCTATTGAGAGTATAACCAAAACAATGTAAACTGATTAAACACAGGAACCAGCAAAGCAGTCACAGGATGAGTCGGGGAAAAAACAGCAAGGCAGTGATGATTGAGTCGGGAAAGAAAAAGGGTAAACAATTCTGGGAAATAGTTACTTCTGGGTCCTGCTGCTTATTGGTCCTTGAAAAAAATACTTCTGCCACTTAGGGTGGGCACTTTGTGCCCTCCCCCAAGCCAGACTGAGGTGACCTAAGAGCTGATGACCCAAAAAAATCTTATAAGTTTTCCACAGTTGGCCAGGCCTGATCCTTGCTGCTCTATAGTACTTATATTGCATCACTACGAAGTCAGTTAAGTAACTAATACTGGCAACTTAGTGTTCCTTCCCCCCTACATGGACAATGAAGCAAAATGTCCCTATATTAATGAAAGGCTCGGGACTTACATCCAGGTGTGCAATGCCAAAGTTGGCATTTTTCATTTCCCCACATAGAAAAGAGAAATTTCTCTTCAGAAAATTTAGAAAATTCACTTCACAAAAGAAGAAATACAAATGGCCAATAAATGTATGAGGAAATGTTCCACATCATTAGCAGTCAGAGAGATGCAAATCAAGACTACCTTGAGATTTCACCTAACTCCAATCAGAATGGCAACTATCAAGAACACAAACAACAACAAATGCTGGCGAGGGTGTGGAGAAGTGGGAACCCTAATACATTGTTGG
>PVLC010029547.1:0-20129 GCA_004027655.1 Graphiurus murinus
GAGGAGGAGGAGGAGGAGGAGGAGGAGGAGGAGGAGGAGGAAGGAGGAAGAAGGGGCAGGAGGGAGGTCGAGGAGGAGGAGGAGGAGAAAGAGGGAGGGAAGGAGGGAAGGAGGAAGGGAGGGAAGAAGAGAAATCACATACTCACTACCCTGGAGAAGCTCCCAGCAGATAAGCCAATGCCTCATCCCTACCAAGGTGGGCCAGTCCTGACACCCTCGAGAATCGTCTCCATTGGTTCATCCTAAAATGCTCTCCCATAGGCCTTGTTCATCAAACTGTCTTAAATGTGCAATTCCATGACTTGGCTGGAGTTTTCAGTCATTTGTACCACCCTCCACCCCCCCCCAACTTTTCTTTAGCTGGGAGAATTTTAAGCTCCTTACTGGGATTTGCTGCATGAGGTTAAAACTCCCACCAAATAACATGTGAGCCTGGCATCGGTTTTGTTTTAGTCACATTCAGAATGGAAAGCCCACAATGCGATAGATTCCTTTTTAACAAGGTTCCTAATGATTTCTCTGAAATCTTAATTGAAATTCAGGATCTCAAAGGAGTTTTGCCAAACCACTCGTATAAAGAACTATTTCAACGTGGTTTCAAAAGTAAAATGAAATGTCGAGGGAGTGGGGAATGTGGTCCGAATTTTGTGCTACATATTTTGATTTCTTTTCTTTCCTTCCCTCCTTCCCTCCCACTACTGAATACAGTGGCTGAAACGAGTTGATAATTACTGTACGTGAAAGCTGGGTGCTGAGTGATGGGCACATAGAACATCATTGTTCTTTCTTCCAAGCTGTTGCGCATATTTGAAACTTTCCATAGTAATGAAGAAAAAGGAAACAGTGTCCAAGAAAAATGATCATGGCTCTAGTATTGAGTCGTTCACAGCTTCCAAGAGTCACCGAGGAGAGCTAAACAGAAGCACAAATTACACTGAGTTCAAGCTCATTTTCCTAGGAGGATTTTTGTTTTTTATAAGTGATTTCCTGGAACCTTGAAAACATCTCACATACAATACACACACACACACACACACACACACACACACACATACACACACACATACACACACACACTCCACCTCCACACACTGTCTCCTTATAACCAGCTCAGCAGCGGTCAGAGGTACAAGATGGTTGAGAAAGTCTGTGACATCCAGTTAGCGGCTGGTTGAGACAGTTCTCAAATAGAAATCTGACCAAACACACAGTCAGAAGATTAGCAACAGAGACTGAAAGCGGTGATCCCAAGATTACTCATGCGGCCGCCACATCTTTCTCGCTTTACCTAGGGGCCATGGATATAGTTTGGGGTTTTTAAACACTGTAATTACCACAGGTCTTGTTCTTTGTGGGGAATTCCTTGTCCTCCCCCTTCCAAACAAGCGGAACGTACAGCCAGGCTTAGAGCAAATGGTTCTGTTTCAGATTTTCCAGGGGCAGACTACTCACCTCCTCCGGGTAAGCTTCTTAGAGCAGCTAGTTTTCCTGCGAGGGTGCAGCTCCCCTCGGCCAACAGAATGAGGCGGTACTCCTTCCTCCTCCACATATCTGTGACCCCAAAGCATTCTCTTCCACCTGGGGCAGTGACCGGCTGGCCATGGACGGAGTGCTCCAGCACCCTGGCAGCTCCGAGGACAGGGGACCCGCAGGACATTGGCGGGCCCTGGGGCTGGTGCGTCCCGCCCGGCCTGCCAGTCTGTCTCCTCCAGGAACTTCCCGGTCTGGGCCTCCAGTAGTGGCTCTGCGCCATGGGTCTTCCCCAGGGTTTCCTGATGCTCCGGCTTGCAGGCTGTCCTTTTCCACTGGGCTCTGGAGTCTGGTTCCCTGGTGAATAAGGCCTTCTGTGTCCTAGCTGTCCAAGGAGGCCCACGTCCGCTGAAGCCCTGCTCTCTGGACTCTCCTGGCTCCCCTTGTCACAGTTCACCCCTGGGCCAGGCCTCAGCGCTCTACCAACGCCCACGGTCACTTGCTGCAGCAACTCTTCCTCCTTGTGGAAGGCGACTCTGCTGTGTCCAGGCCTTGGTGTCCTGTGATTCTGTTCTGCATCTTTTCATCCTGCGGTCCTGTAGGAGGTGCTCTGGTGACCACTCCCTGCCTCTCTCCAACTCAACTAGGTTGTGAGTGTGTGTGTGGATGTGTGTGAGTGTGCAAAGGTATATGTGTGTGAGTATGTGTGAGTGTGCACATGTGTGAGTACAAGTGGGTGTGCTATGTGTATGCGTGTGTGTTAGAGTGTGTGTATAATGTGAGTGTGTGAGTGTGCACATGTGTCACATGTGTGAGTGCGAGTGGGTGTGCTATGTGTATGCGTGTGTGTTAAAGTGTGTGTATACATGTGAGTTTGAGTGTGCACACGTGTGAGTGCAAGTGGGTGTGCTATGTGTATGCGTGTGTTAGAGTGTGAGTGTGTGTATAGATGTGAGCGTGTGAGTGTGCACATGTGTGAGTGCAAGTGGGTGTGCTATGTGTATGCATGTGTTAGAGTATGTGCAAATGTGTGACTGTGAGGTATATGCATGTGAATATGAGTGTGGGTGTGTATGAATGTGTCTAATAGTGAGTATGCATGTGAATGTGAGTGTGTGAGTAAGTACCTGTGTGTTAGAACGTGTGTGTGCAATAGTGTGTGTTAGCATGGGAGTGTACGAATGTATGTGTGTATGTGCAAGTGTGTGAGTGTGTGTGTGAGTGTGTGATAGGGTGTGAGTGTGTGTACAGGCATGTGTGAGTGTGTGTGTGAGTGTGAGTGCACGTACATAGATGGTGTTGGCTGGTGATTTCTGTCTGACCCTGGCTGTGTTCTCACTGGTCCATGCGACCTGGGAAGGTGCCTGTGGTGCTGGGCTTGTCAGCTCTTCTCTGAATGTGGCCAGTAGAACGTCTGACGCCGTGGGGTTGAAACGAGGACCTCCGCACCAGTCGGTCACTGGGCACATTTCTGGCCTGACTCAACCGAGGCTGACTAGTGGTCCGTGTGGTCCCTGTGCTTTCCTTCTAACTCACCATCCTCTGGGAAAACGCCAACGTCCTTTGGTACAATGCGACT
The DNA here is from genome assembly GCA_004027655.1 of Graphiurus murinus. Classification (NCBI taxonomy): domain Eukaryota; kingdom Metazoa; phylum Chordata; class Mammalia; order Rodentia; family Gliridae; genus Graphiurus; species Graphiurus murinus. The sequence continues at coordinate 3,050 of PVLC010029547.1, forward strand.
GACTTTTGGTGAGAGTGTCTGCCTTCCTTATCTCTAGGACATGCACCTCACTTCCTAACCGCCCCCTCCTTGTGCCCCCTCACATCCCTCCTCCCTGAGGGGGCTCACTCCATGCCCATGGTACCCACTGTACCCGTCTCACCGTGACCTCAGCCCAGAGCCCTCGCACTGGGTCCTTAGACTCAATTTCACTGAGATCAGCTCAGGCCGGGATGGGCAGGTGACTCCCCTTGCACGAGTGTCCTATTTGTTCTGCAGTTACATTCTCCATACTACTTCCATTATTTAGATTTCTATGGGGCTGATCCCACAAGCCAGACGGCCTTGAGCAATCCCATCACCTGCCACCCTGTGGAGATCCGGCCTCTGTAACGCCCTAGACCCCAGGAAGCCAGCGTCTGGGACACAGGCTGGCGGCAGGTGAGTGGCACCTTTGCGTGGTGATGACTCGATGACTGGGTGGTTGGGAAACCAGGAGGCCCCGTGGTCCCCACCATCTGAACTGTGTGTGGAGCTTGGTGGAGGAGCCGGAGAGGACTGTGCGCCCGGGACAAGCCCGGCAGGTTTTATACTTCCACGACTGCCTTTGCTCTCCCTTAGTACCTGTTGAAATTCCAGTCTGCTTCCACTCTGCTGAAGCACAGGGAGGAGGTGTGCTTTTCTTCTCCTAGCAGGCTGCTGTGAGGGGGCTTGTTTGTCCTAGCTTGGGTCAAATGTCTCCGATGACACTTGTCTTTGGGAGGCAGCATGGCGGTGGCAGAAGGGACCCGAAGGGCCAGAGGTCTTGAGCTATGACCTTCCCGGGTCAGGGACCTGTGGAGCCAGGAAACGAGAGGAGAAGATTTAGTTCTGCTTGTGCCGAGCTTTCCCATAATTCTGAAAGGTGAAGTGGCTTTTTCGCAGAATAAAGCGGTAGCAAGGGACAGATTGTTGTCAGTACTGGAAAATGAGTACATGACAGTGTATTTGCACCACTTGGAGGTTTTATGACTTCTCAGAACATCAAGGGCATTGCTATCCAAGGTACAGTCATATGTCATTCAAGGAAAGGCATATATTCTGAGAGATGCCTTGCCAGGTAGATGAATTTGTCCCCGTGTGAACATTATAGAGTTACAGATGGCACAGCCTACCACGCGCCCAGGCTAGATGGCAGTTTATTGTTCCTAGGCTATAAACCAATGCAGCAGCACCTCCATGTACTGAATACCTCAGCAAAGTGTAATATAATGGTAGCTGTGCATCTGAACGTATCTAAACACAAAAAAGGTCTAGTAAAAATACGAGGCAGCAGGAACTTTTCTGCCCCATCATAATCTTACTGGACCATGGTCATATCTGCCATCTGTCATCGACCAAAGTGTCATTAGGTGGCTCATGGCTGCACATAAAAGTTCCCCAATAGGCAACTGTAGACTGACCATCATTTGGAGGATATACCCATTCTTCTGGTATAGGTGGGTAATTAAGAATAGAACGCAGTTATGTGGTATGTGAAGGAGGCATTATAAGAAGAGGTAACATGCAGCTGGGTGTGGTGGCGCACGCTTGTAATCCCAGCATTTGGGAGGCTGAGACTGGAGAATCTGGGTTCGCGGCCTGCCTCAGCTACTTAGTGAGGCACTCCACAACTTAGTGAGACTCGGTTTCAAAATAAAGAATAAAAAATAGGGCTGGGGATATAGCTCGGAGGTAGAATGCCCCTGGGTTCAATCCCCAGTACCACAACAACAACAACAACAACAACAACAACAACAACAAAAAAAAAAGAGGAGGTAAAATCTATCTCCCTGCTCGTCCACTGAGAATGTGTGACTTAGGATGCTTAGCTTTTGCTGGGTATTTCCAAAGCTTAGACCCATTTTTTTTCTCTTTCTTTTCTTTAAGCTGTTGCAAAGAACAAGGAAACACCATTGACATCAAACCCTTAGGGCGCACAGGGCCTTAAAAAGGTCATCTGGTCTGTGATGTGTTGAGGTATTTGTGGAGAACTGTAAAATGCACCAGAAGAAACAGCACACACGTCTCCAAAAATCACAGGCACTGTGCACTGAAAGAAAAATAAAAACAATGCTTTATATAAAAATAAGAAACCTTAGGCTGAGCCAGGCGTGGTGGTGCACACTCGTAATCCCAGCATTTGGGAGGCTGAGACAGGAGGATCCAGGTTTGTGGCCAGCCTCAGCTGCTTAGTGAGGCACTCCGCAACTTAGTGAGACCCTGTTTCAAAATAAAGAATAAAAAATAGGGCTGGGGGTGTAGCTTGGAGGTAAAATGCCCCTGGGTTCCATCCCCAATACCGCAAAAACAAAACAAAACATCCCTAAAAAACCTTGGGATTTGCCAGTGAGGTCTCTCTCTATTGCCATGCCCCAAATCCCACTCTGCTTTTTCTGAATTTGTTACAAATGTCAACTTTCCAGGCTGCCATAATGAAGTGCCACTAACTCGTTGGTTCAACACAACAGAAGTTTATGTTCTTTCGATTCTGGGGGCACAGAGTGTGAAATCGAGGTGCAGGCAGAGCTGGCTCCTTCTGGAGGCTTCCAGGGAGCGCTGGATCCAGGCTCCTGTCCTGGCTGCTGTGGCTGCTGCAGTCTAGATGTTCCCTGCCTTGCAGATGTGTCACCTGAGCTTCACCCCAGTCACTCCGTGGCTTCCCTCTCTGCAGCACTCTGTCCAAATTTCCCGTTCTTAAGAAGACAAGTCACGGGTGGGGGATGGTCGTTCAGCGTAGTTCTTGCTTTACAAAGTGTACAGAAATGGCATTTACGTTTCTCTGATGCTTCCTTGAAGCCACAGAATTTAGGAGCCTTTTAAAAAAAGTAAAAGAAAAATGAAACCACTAAAAAAATCCAAAAGACACGTCACATTGGCCATAGGCCCACCCTAATGACCACTTTTTAAAATTTGATTATGTCTGCGAAGACTCTCCAAATAAGGTCACTTTCACACATAAGAGGCAGTGCTTAGGATTTCAACATATTGTAGAGTGTTGCTCAATCCACAATACCGGCCAAGTGAGAGGAAACCTTCACCTGGCCCGAAGGCCCGGGCACTGGCATGTTCTGTGTGCATAAGGTCACCTGTGGCTGCTGTAACGAGACAGGCCGGGATGCTCAGGCTGGGAGCCAGAGCTGCAGGGGCCTGGGTTGGGTGGGGAGCGCTCTGGCCATGCCTTTGCTGGAGTTTCTTTCTGAGGTCCCATCCTGCCTCCTAGCCCCCAGGTCTTCTTCAACTCTCAGCCCAAGAAATTTATTTTTAGTTGAATGAGAACATCAAATGTTTTTCTTAAAAATGGTTAATGAAAAATAATACCAACTGCTCTTAAACTGGCTCAAAACATGTGCTTCTGGCCCTCTGCATGCTCTATCTTTCCTCCCCCGCTACCCCCCCCCCCCCACACCATCTGCAACAGCTCCGCTAGTCTGCTTGACCTTGGCCCAGTGACCCCTTCCTTCCATGAGACTGCAGGCAGCTGGCAGCACTGACTGATACATTATGAAATTAAATGTCCACCACTCCTAAATCTTGCTTTAAACCTGTTGGGAGTTGGTGAAAGTTTCTTGTTTATGACTATGGGCAGGGGTGGTGCGGTGCGGGAGGAGGGGAAGAGAGGAGGTTGTTTTCTGCTGAGCCAAGTTTGACATTTACAAGACCTGCGTGTTATCTCTGGCTTGACCGTTTTGTTAACATTCTTGTGCTGGTTCAGGTTTCCTGAGCACATACACATTGACCCTAGTTTGGGGGCCAATTCTGGATGCTGGAGTCAGCTACTTTTTAGCTACTGCTGCCAGAAAATGGATTTTTTTTTTCTTTTTCCCCAGTAAAATGTGCCTTGTGCAATTTTTGCCTAATCGTATCTGGAAAATGGTGGCCTTTCATTTTGCAAAAACAGTTCAATTTTGACAATATTAATACAATGACTCAAGTTTATGCAGATGACTGGTTTTGAGTCCTTTCTGGTGTGCTTTGCCTGCAGTGCCCCCTGGTGGAAACTTTTATGCTGCACATGATTCTCCAGGTCCATCAATGTTCACAGAAATGTGAAGAATGCATTTTAACAAACTCATTGTTTTCTAAAGTAGGTTCCTGTTTTGTTTCCTGGGTTTTTTTTTTCTTCCAAGTAAGGTTCACTTTAATACATGACCAAATTGTGTAAATGTATAATCCTCTAATTGTTCATAAAATTTTTTCTATGTATTTCATCTTCCTGTACTTAGGAGAGAAGAGAAGAGAGATGTATTTAAATGGGCACATGAAGAAATCATCATGAGGGCTTTTGAACTGTGCCTGGTAACAAAATATGCATATATATATGTAATATATATCTGTAGTAAATATATGTATGTAATGTCATATATACATATATATACTCAGAAAATCAAAATATATAAATATATAAAAATATATATACATATACTCACAAAGTTAAAATGCTGAAGATATGACTATAGAGAAGCTTTCAAACTAAGATCATTAGGATTAAAAAAATTTAAAAGCAGGACAGGAATGTGAATTCATTCAATTAAAGCTTGGCATCCCTTACATGCTAGTTAGAGGGTTTGCAATGAGGGTGTGGGAGGGAATGGCAAGAGCCGGGAAAGGCCACTTCCTTACTGGCTGGCATGGTGGTGTCCCGCCTCCCGCCTGTGACCTCATCCCCACCTGGCTCAGGGAGGGGCAGGCTCTCCATCTGACCTGCATGTTGGTAATTGGGGTAGAGATGAAAGTTCTGACCTCGCTGCCTCGCACTGCAGTTTCCAGGGGAGTGAGGCCAAGTCCAGGGATTAGAGCAAGAATTGGAAAGCAGCTTTGAAAGGTTTTCAAGAAAGTCATTGTAAAACTCTTGCAGGAACTCCCACACGTAGAGAGTTTACAAATAAGCAAACAAGCAAAAAAAAGTTTTCAATGTTTTTTTTTCTCAAAAAGAAAACTATTAGCTGGGTGTGGTGGTACATGCCTATAATCCTAGTACTTGGGAGGTTGAGACAGGAGGACCGCTGAGGCCAGCACATGTACAATGACTTAGAGAGACTTTGTTTCAAAATAAAAATAAAATTAGAAAAAGGGCTGAGAGGGGGTAGATCAAAGGTAGAATTCCCCTGAGTTCAATCCCCAATACCTAAATAAATAAATAAAAAAACAGAAAAGATAGCTATTTTAGAAAAAATTTCCCCCAGTAATGGCATTAAAATAAATAAATAATTATGATCACCTATCACTGTCATAAACAATTAAAATATAATTGTTCATAAACAATGAACAATTTAATGCAAAAGGTAAGATTTTCTTGATTTTAGAAGAAAGGACATTTCTTCCCTGCAAAAGATGTGTTATGTATGTATGTTACATATATGTGCATATACACACAATTATCCTTACAACTCTTCTGTTTTACCATAGAATAGGGAAAAGTTTGTCCTGAATTAGCAATCACCGGTGGACAGGCATTTGGGGGCAGGAATGAGAAACTTTGCCCCTGACATTCCCCATTCCCTGGTCTGATTTGGAGAGCACCTCCACCAAGATATTGGTATTAGCTAGGCTTTTTGATGTTGTGACTGAAATACCTGACGGGAAAAACGTCAAGGAAGGAAAGTTTATTTTGGCTCAGGGATGCAGTGGTTTAATCCACAGTTGGCTGACATTAGGGCGGCAGGGTGTCGCAGAGGGAAGCTGCTCATCTCTTGGTGGTCAGAAGCAGAAAGAGTGACAGGAAGTAACCAGGGACTTAATGGGATCTCCGAGGCCACACCCCCAGTGACATGCCTTCCGTGACCATTCCTCATGTCTGAACTTTGCTGCACTGGGAACATGCTCTCAACACATGAGCTTTTGGGGGTCATTCAAGAGCCAAGGCATAACGGTATTTCTTTGAAGTTATAACCCGGGACTGCACGTGTATAAGGAAATGGATCATGAGAGTAATTTTGCCCTTTTGACTTCCACAACTTGTTCCTTGCTGGCCTCAGCCTATTGTAGAGGGCACAAGAGAAGGTCAGACACTAGAGACCAAGGGCACCGCAGGACCTGAGGGGGTCTACTTGGCTCAGCCTCCTACTTTATCATAGATCCTTATGTGAATCACTCCAGATGGATGGGAATGTGCCCTCATGTTCTGGACCTCAGAGGAAAGGCTCCAAAACCTCCCTGGGCAGTGCGTTCCGATGCTCAGAAAGGCACAGTCTCATCAAGGAGACGTAAAGACCTTTAGAGTTAGTGATTCAGGGCCAGAAATTGGTTGATTCACCCATATTACAAATTTGCCAACTAGCCTCAGAGAGGCAAAGGACATTCATGGGTTCACTAAAATTGTGTGGACAGTACTCTGTATGAGACCTACAGCCCAGCAGGTGGCCTTGGGCATACATCTCGGATGGTGGTACTGTGGGCTGGGGTCTCCTGAGATCTTATGTTACACAACCCATCCGCCGCCCCTGAGATGCAGCAATGGGTAATGACGCACCTAACCCCAACCCCCAGGGATCTGATAATGCATTAGCACCCCTGCCTCTGCCTTGAACATCCCCTTTCTTTTTTTTTTTTTTTTTTTTGCGGTATTGGGGACTGAACTCAGGGGCATTCTACCTCCGAGCTATACCCACAGCCCTATTTTTTATTCTTTATTTTGAAACCGAGTCTCACTAGGTTGCGGAATGCCTCACTAGGTAGCTGAAGCTGGCCGCGAACCCGGATCCTCCGGACTCAGCCTCTCGAATGCTGGGATTACAAGCGTGCGCCACCACGCCCGGCTTGAACATCCCCTTTCTTGAAAGCCTCTGTCTGCTGGGCTTGAATCCATTTTTTCATTTTCCAAGCTTATTCTTTTTCATGCTCAACCTTTTTATCCTTTAGTTAAAGGCTTTATTTTACAAAGATCTATTTGATTCTTTTCCAAATTTAATTCTTTTTTCACAAGTGTTGTTCCAAACGAGTCACAATATTCAAATGCCCAACAGACATTGACCATTTACATGGTTTATGCATTTTTCTGTGCACTTTAAGAGTCTAAATATTGTATCATCTTACCTGTATATGTGTGTGTGTGTGTGTGTGTGTGTGTGTGTACACATATGTGCATGCACTGTGCAGTTGTTTTTTTGTGTGTATGGTACTGGGGATTGAACCCAGGGGCATTCTACCTCTGAGCTACACCCCTAACATTATTTTTTATTCTGTATTTTGAAACAGGGTCTCACTAAGTTGTGGAAGGCCTCACTAAGTAGCTCAGGCTGGCTGTGAACCTGCAATCCTCCTGTCTCAGAGTCCCAAGTCCTGGGATTACAAGCATACGCCACCACGCCTGGCTGACTGTCCATTTTCAAATATGTTTTGTTTTGTCTTCTTAACCTTTGAATTATATGTGTGTTTTGACCATTTAACTAAGTTTGTTGGTCTGGGATAATGTCTCTGTTGAGGGCTAAATGATACCCCTCCCTCCAAAGATGTGTTCACATCCCAGAATATCTGACAGCTACCTTATTTGTAGATATCATTAAGTTAAGGATCTTGGGATGAGGAAATTACTCTGATTGTCCGTGTGGGCCTCAAATCCAATGACAAGTGTTCTCATAAAAGACGCACATACGAGAGACACATCAGAAAGAAGGTGATGTGAAGACGGAGGCGGAGGCAGAGGTTGGAGTGATGTGGCCACAGCCAAGGAATACTGATAGGTACCAGGAGCTAGTAAGAGGCAGGGAAGGATTCTCCCCTAGCTGCTCCAGAGGCAGCTTAGCCCTGCTGACACCCTGAGTTTGCAGTTCTAACTTCTGGAACTGGCAGAGAGTAAGTTTCTGTTGCTTTGAACCATCAAGTTTGTGGCCATTTGTAATGGCAGCTGCAGAATGCGTGTAGCCAGTACTCTGTTAAGCCTGCGATTGACACACTTCCTAGTAGGAGTGAGCCAGTCATTATTTCCTCATTTAATGTTATTTCCCAGGTGACAACTTCTAACTTCATCTTTTGGGTCACGGATCTCAGTCCTTTTGTGTATTCTACTCGTGACATTGTGTCTTGCCCACGTACAGGCTGTGTGGTCGGCAAGTTATTTATCTTCTTTTGGCTTTCATCTCCACATCTAAGAAATAGGTATAATAATCCAACCAACTCATAGAGATGAAACTTCCTAGAACCCCTGGGAGGTGGCAAGCAGCATAGAGATTGTCAGCCGTTGTGCATGTGTTTATGCCTTAAACATCTAATGCGCATGTGGAAGTTCCATCAAGGTGGGAGAGCTGGCTCGTTTATAACCTTACATTATCCCCTTGGGCTCTGTGCTGTGGATGGCTGCATTCTGCCAGTCGTAAATGACAAATTGGCCTCCCTTATGAAACCAGCTGCCTGTCTCGTTCCTTGCTCGTTTGCAGCAATTCTCAAATTCGTTCCATCATTTCAATCCAAAGGCTAACTGATTAATCTCATTGAGCTCATTGCTTCCTGCTTAACCCTATTGCCAATATTCTGGAACCCATCCCCTATGTGACTAAGTCTTTTTTGCTCCAGCAGATTTTGAGTGCAGAGTTTTGCAGTCTACCCACACATCAAGGCCTCCTTTGATCCTCCATATAATCAGGAAAATAAAAAAATTAACATATGCTACAAAATACCTAAAAACAATTGTGCTGATAAAACGCACAATAGAAAGTCTTTACAGAATGAGCGTAGGCTGAAGTAGGAAGCATTTTTGTGTCTTGCTAATCATGGCGCTTTTCCCCGTCATCGGCTACCATCCAAAAGCACATTTCACACTTAGGATGAAGTTACTCTTAATAACAGTGGATACAAATCTAGCATCTTGCCGGAATTTGATCGTTTTTATCCAGCATGTTGCTTTTACCTCCTGCTGGGGTCTGGAGGAGTACTCTCTGCTGCTTTCTTATTGCTTATCTGTTCTTGCTATATTAGGTCTTTGTTGCACCTGCTGTTTCTTTTAAGCCACTTGGCCATTTTTTTTTTGAATGTTAATTAAGCTGAAACACAAGTCATTCATGTGCAGGACAAAAGATGACCACCCATGGAAGGGGAAGGAGTGGAGAACGGTCCCCTCTGCCGCTCACATCACCTGGGGGTAAGTTCACCTGCCTCTGGCCCTCCAACGAGGCTGGGTGAGGACATGGTGTCAATCTCCCTATTTAATGTTAGCAATATGTTCTCATTGCTGCCCATTTTGTGCATCTTCAGGGTAGACAGGCACCCCTTGGGGATACTCTTTATAGATAAAGTTCCAGCTTTTATCCTGGCTTCCAAGACCTCCCCCTACCCCCGACGAGCCTGGACTTCACTGGCCTTTGGGGGTCAGATGGTGGGATAGCTCTGTAGAACCAAAGTGGACATAAGCAGCTAGACTTCAGTCTGCATGAATACTCATTGTCCCTCCCCTCACCCTCCCAGTATGTCTTATTTTTCCCAAAGTCTTTCTTTATAACCTTAAGGGTACGGGAGCTCTCCTCTCTTTCACTCTGAAGACACTCTTTTGGCAGTCTGACAAACTGCCTGGAGAGTTTTCATCTATTGTCTTTAACTGTTTTTTGTTGTTGTTGTTTTTCGGTACTGAGGATTGAACCCAGGGGCATTCTACCTCTAAGCTACACACCCAGTCCTATTTTTTATTCTTTATTTTGAAACAGGGTCTTACTAAGTTGCAGAGGGCCTCACTAAGTAGCTGAGGCTGGCTGCGAACCTGGATCCTCCTGTCTCAGCCTCCCAAGTACTGGGATTACAAGTGTGCGCCATAATGCTTGGCTCTTTAACTGTTTTTTCAATTTTTATAATTCTCTATTGTAGTTTTTGATACTTATGTCTTATCTTCCCAATGAGATTGGTAATTCCTTACAGACAAGCTTGTGTTTTATCATTTTTAAAAAAATTAATGTAAATGAATCAAGGTACAATGTGTACATAATTTCAAATGTTACCAGTATGAAAAGCTTGTAATAAGCCAGGCATGGTGGCATTTACCTGTAATCCCAGTACTTGGGAGGCTGAGCTAGGAGGATAGAGGGTTCAAGGCCAGCCCCAGCAACTTATTGAGGCCCTCAGCCTCTTAGCAAGAGTCTATTTCAAAATAAAAAGGGGTGGGGATGGAGCTCAGAGTTGTAGAATGCCCCTGGGTTCAAGCTCCAGTACAACAAGAAATAAAGAAATGAATAAATAAATGAAGCTTATAAGGAAAGATGCTATTCATGCTATTCAACTATTTATTCCATCCCATCTTTCTTCTCACCTTCCTTAAGGGTGTTTCCTTTGAATTCTTAGTTGGTAACCTCTCAAGTTTCTGGATACTTAACTATCCTTTCTAGAATTGCCACCTGGGGTCATTTCCTCTTGAACTTCTGTTAAGAGACATAAGCATAGGATGTTCTGATAGCTCCTCCTCTCCTTCCATGCATAACATACTGTTCCTAACATATTGTTGTTTGTTGCTAAACTGTTTGTATTTATATTGTTGTGATTATACAAATATGGTCTATTTGTGATCCAGGGTTTATGACCTCATCTCTTTTCATAAACTTTAATTTTTCCTGGAGTTGCTACATATTCTGTTATGCTCTATCTGAAACCATCCATTACTTTGTATGTCCAAATCTATCAGTATTACTTTCCAAATTGTCAACATATCATATGACCTTTTGGATGCCCTTTTCCTTTTGAGTGTTATAGTTTTGACCAGAATGTTCCCCATGTGTTGGAGGCTTGGTCCCAGCCTGTGGTGCTACTGGGAGGTGTTGGTACCTTTAGGAGGTAGCTCCAAGTGGAAGTCAGATCACTGGTAGCTTGCTCTTGAAGAGGATGTGGGGACCCTGGCCCCTTCCTCTTTTTTTTTCACTCCCCGGAAGCCATGAGGCAAGCACTTTTCTCTACCATGTGCTCCTGCCATGCTGTACTGTGCCACCATAGGCCCAAGCAACAGGGCTAAGTGACAATGGACTGAAGTCTCCGAAACCACGAGCACCAATAAACCTTTCCTCCTCTATGTTGATTATCTCAGGTATTTTGTGACAGCAGTGGAAAGCTAATCCAACAGGAGAGCTTCCTCTCGTGGGCTATGATGACCTGGTCTTCCTTCCTGTTGCCCTGGGGCTCTCTTTTGAAGTTCCCCTGTGTAGAAAATGCTCCCTTTTGGATTTCATGTCTCTTTCCTCTTTATTTTAACTCTCATGATAGAATCATTAAAAAAGAATAAAAAGTCTAAGAATGTGTATTGTATCCTTTCCTTTGATGGATAGATTGGCTGGGTATGAAATACTAGATTGAGGACAAATTTCCCCTATAATTTAAAAACCTTATTTTTTAAATTCTAGCTTTGCCATTCTGATTCTTGACTCCATTTGCTTTTATCCATTCTGGGAGTCTCTAGCATCTTCTCTTATGCTCTTATCTCTGTGGTTCTGAAGTTTCAAGATGATGTGCTTTGTGATCTTTGCACTCATTGTGTTTGACACTCAGAGTATCCTTTGACTTGTACACTGTGAACCTCAATTCTGGAAAAAATTTCCTATAATCTCTATGAGAAATTCTTCCCTTTTGTTCTCTTCCTGGAATCTCAGAAATGTTGGGCTTAATATTTTGAATCCTTGCCATTTTTAAAAATTCCATATTTTATTTTATTTTATTTTATTTTATTTTATTTTTTTTTGCGGTACTGGGGATTGAACTCAGGGGCATTCTACCTCCGAGCTATACCCCCAGCCCTATTTTTTATTCTTTATTTTGAAACCGAGTCTCACTAAGTTGCGAAGTGCCTCACTAGGTAGCTGAGACTGGCCGCGAACCCGGATCCTCCGGTCTCAGCCTCCCGAATGCTGGGATTAAAATTCCATATTTTACTTGTTAATATTTTTATTTTACTTTTTAGGATTTCCTCTACTTTATATTCTAATCTTCTGTTGAAATGTATGTTGATTATAATTTTTTAGTTTTTTTTTTTTTAATACTGAAGGTTGAACCCAGAGACATTTTACCTCTGAGCTACCCCAGCCCTATTTTATTTTGAAATAGGGTCTTTCTTAGTTGCTGAGGCTATCCTCAAACCTGCAATCCTCCTGTCTCAGCTTCCCATGTACTGGGATTACAGGCGTGCACCACTGTGTGTGGCTTGATTATCATATTTTTAATTTCCAAGAAATCGTTCTTGCTTCTAGTTGCCTGTTTCATATCTTCCTGTTGTTCATGCACTTACTCTCTTCTCTAGCAGCCCTGAGGGTATTGCTGTTACGTGAACATCTCCAGTTCCCCCATCAACCATTTCCTCTTGTTGCAAGTTTTCTTAAATACCTGGTGATCTATGTGTTCTTCTGTAATTAAGTTATTTTATTATCTTATAATTAAGACTCAAGTACTTAGAGCAATTTCCAAGCTCTTTGGGTGTGGGCAGAATTTGCAGTCAAGTGAGCTTCACAGTAGGGGCCAAATTTTGGCTGGACCACTTGGCTTTTCCTTAGGGAATTAAGTCTCCAGGGAAGCCTTCAATATCATTTTGAGGGTATTTTCCTGGCCTTCTGGGATCAGGTTGTGGAAGATGGAATGGGCACTCTACCATCAATAAGCCAGCTTCAGTTAATTCCTCTTTTCAGGCCTGTGCCTCACTCTCTCTCTCTCTCTCTTCTTTGTCGCTCATCAGTAACATTCAACTGGTCCCTCTTGGAGTCAGTTTCTCTGGACACATTTCCAAAAGTCAACAGTGGGAGCTACGGACCTGGAGGTGGCTGCCTTTATTGAGAGGTTGAGAAGGAATATCTGTGACCTTTGGGTATTTCTTGCTTCTGAGTCCTGGATCTTGGAAGGCTTCCATAGGTGAGCTGGCTTTCAGACCCATCTGTGAAAGAATGTCAGTGTGAAACCATTTTCTTTTCCTTTAAAGGAACCAACTGAAGAGTATTGCTGTGAATTGCCTGGCTGAGTAGAGTTCCTGATGCTTGATCTGTATTGAAAGAATCAATGGGAACTGCAGGTCAGAATCTCCATCACTCTGGAATCTTCTTGTTAACATGCAAACATTCAAAACCCTACTAAGAACACTAAGCTGGTACTAATCTGAAAGTGAATTTGCATTCTTGGGGACATTAAAATGCTTCCTCTTGTAGAGATATCAAGAGGATTTAAATATCACTCTAACTTGGCACCAAATAAGCCTGGCTTTGCTACTTTGCCCTGGCACAGATAGGAGAATGTGTGTTTTCCTTTATTAGGTGCCAAGAACTCACTATCGTAAATGGAAGAAGAAAATTATTCAATAGTAAATTAAGGAAATTAGAATAGCTCAGGTTAAGGAATTTCTTCTTATTGGTTGTATTTATCAGTCAAAGAATGTGTGTCTTCTGAATAATAGAGGCTACAAAGGCAGAGTGGTGGCATCAGGGAAATTAATGCTAATTGTCCAATAAATATTCTTGGGCAAATGTGCCTCACAGATGGCACTTAATCAGCGGAGCTTTTCATTGCTTTCCATGAAGATGATGTCTTAGCCTACTTATTACATCCTAAATCTCTTTTTATACCTTGGAATGATGCCAAACCCTAGTAAGGAAAGTTAGATAATACCTAAATGTGTCTTTATCATGATCATGACAGGAGAAGTGAATGAATGAATGAATGAATAAACAATGATCAAGGATATTAACAACCTAACATATATCTATTGCATAAAATATACCACATGTATAGCTGTCTTACAGATATTAACTCACTTGTTCTCATAGCTGCCAGAAAGGCATTGTATTGGCCAACTTAGATATGCTACTTTAGAAAATAGCCCTAGATCTCAGAGGTGTACAACCGTTTGCATTTATTTCTCACCCATACCACCTGTCTGTCATGGGACTGTGTTACTGGGGACCCAAAAGGCGGGGTCTACCAGAGGGCACAGTGGCATAAAGGATAAATGATGAGTCAAGAGCTGGTTCTTAAGCTGGGTGTGGTGGCGCACGCTTGTAATCCCAGCATTCGGGAGGCTGAGACCGGAAGATCCGGGTTCGCAGCCAGCCTTAGCTACCTAGTGAGGCACTCTGCAACTTAGTGAAACTCAGTTTCAAAATAAAGAATAAAAAATAGGGCTGGGGGTGTAGCTCGGAGGTAGAATGCCCCTGAGTTCAATCCCCAGTACCGCAAAAAAAAAAAAAAAAAAAAAGAGCTGGTTCTTAAACTTTTGCTCAGTAGTGACATGCGTGACTTCTACATCCAATGACCAAAGCAAGTCCCGTGGTCACTCCTGACCTCAGTGGGACAGGGAGGTCTTATCCTGTCACATGGAGGGACACCTCAAATCACACAGCCACATACTGTTTTCCAAAGTTTTTGCACTAATTTGCAATCTCACCAACAATGTATTAGGGTTCCCACTTCTCCGCACCCTCGCCAGCATTAGTTGTTCGAGTTTTTTATGATTGCCATTCTGATTGGAGTTAGACCTGACTTCAAACTCTACTACAAAGCCACAGTAATAAAAACAGCATGGTATTGGCACAAAAACAGACACACAGACCAATGGAGCAGAATAGAAGACTCAGAAACAGACCCATAGACTTGCAGTCAACTGATTTTTGACAAAGGAGCCAAAAATATACACTGGAAAAAAGATAGCCTCTTAACAAATGGTGTTGGCAAAACTGGTTAACCATAAGCAGGGAAATGGAAATAAATCCCACTTTCTCACCCTGCACAAGAGTCAACTCAAGGTGGATCAAAGACCTGGAAGTCCTGCCAGAGACCTTGCAGCTACTTGAAGAGGGCATAGGACCAACACTTCAACACATAGGCACAGGTCAAAACTTTCTCAACAAGACCCCAAAAGCACAAGCACTCACAGGAAGATCAATACATGGGATTGCATTAAACTGAAGAGCTTCTGTGCAGCAAAGGAAACTATCATGAACCTCAACAGAGAGCCCACAGAGTGGGAGAAAATTTTTTGCCAGCTACTCTTCTGATAGAGGTCTAATATCTAGGATAAACAGAGAACTCAAGAAACTCACAGCTAAGAAAACAAATAACCCAATCAAAAAATGGGCAAAGGATCTAAATAGACACCTCACAAAAGAAGAAATACAAATGGCCAATAAATGTATGAGGAAATGTTCAACATCATTAGCAATCAGAGAGATGCAAATCAAAACTACCTAATCCTTTTTATACAAATGAAATTTACTCAACAATCTGGATTTCAAGCTGGGTGTGGTGGTTGCATACCTGTAATCCCAGTACGAGGGAGGCTGAGACAGGAGGTAGAATGCCTCATGGTTCAATCTCTAGTACAAAAAAAAAAAGAAAAAGAAAAAGAAAGAAATCTTGATTTCAGACACCTCAGGTTATGTCAAGAGGCCTGTTTCACTTTGGAGAATCTCTAGAGTTTTCCATTTATCCCGGGAGTTTGGAATTTGCCAAGTGTGGGACATACTGAGAGGAAGTAAGCATTGTTATTCTAAGGGGAAATAATTCCTGAGAGGAAATCATTCCTCATCACCTGAGGTATCTTCAGCTCTTGGGTGTCTAGCCAACTTTTGCATTTCATTTCCTTTCTCATGGCTGTCTAAACTCTTGTATGTCACCGAATGAGTGCATGCACATCCCATGGTTATAATTTGCTTTTCAAGTTAATTAAAATGTTTATGAAAGAAAAAAAATCACCACTTTTCTGGTCTTAGTTTTTATTACACTACAGAAATTGGGCAACCGGTTGACACTGGTTTCCTGAGTGAGTCTGCCACCTTGTGGCTCGTGAGAAAATAGGCAAAACTAGCTTCTGCAACATCTCTCCTTCAATAAATATGTATTGAGTGCCTAATGGGAACCAGCCCTGGCCTACGCACTGAACTTGCAGACCTGACTGAAGTGGACAAAAACGTGTGCAGGTGAGTTAATACTTAGAAGTATGGCACACTTCCTCAACCTTTCAACCTAATATTTTACCTCCCTGCATGCCTATCCTCCCTACCATTCTTCCTGCTGTAGGTGGGTGAAATGTCCCTGATCCTATGCAGGCTGGTCCTTCCATTTTTCTCTTCTC
Source organism: Graphiurus murinus (assembly GCA_004027655.1). NCBI lineage: Eukaryota > Metazoa > Chordata > Mammalia > Rodentia > Gliridae > Graphiurus > Graphiurus murinus. The sequence goes on from PVLC010029547.1 coordinate 19,056, forward strand.
TGGCTTTTTCAAGGACTTTGCATCTGTAACTGTTCCATTTTCTCTATCCTCATCAGCTCCACCCCTTTGCACATCCCCATCAACGCATGTAAATGCCCCTATACCCTTCATTTAAACCAGGAAATTTGCTGATGTTGGGGATATACATCTATTCATAGAATGCTTGTCTAGCGTGCACCAGGCCATGGGTTTAATCCCCAGCATTAGAAAAGAAAAGCAATACACACACACACACACACACACACACACACACACACACACACACAGAGCTTGTTTAATTCCAAGTATTCTCTAGGAAATGTTGAATTTCTCTACTTTCTCCACAGTAAAACTCCTCACAGGTTTTGCTCATATTCACTGTCTCTATCTCACCTTAACCCACGCCCCTGAGCGCTGTCCTGCCCACGCCCACAGGGCCCGCTCTCTGTCCTCACCTTCCTCTGGCTTTCAGCACTCACAGGTGGGTGCTGCCTTTGCCTCCTCCCACGCAGTTTCAGGGGCTGTGAGCTGCTGCCTCCGCCCACGATATTCTTTTCTCCATCTTCACAGGGCTGAAGACCCTGGCTCCACATTTCCCAGAGGCTTTCTTGACTATTCATCACAAACCAGCGCCTCTTTTCCAGCCCATTATTCCTCAGAGATAAATTATTATTATGTGATCCTGTTGTCCATAAGCACCTCTTTTTGCCTTGTTGAATGCTGAATTCCTGGCACTCAGAAATAGTACGTGGCAGCCAGGCGTGGTGGCGCACGCTTGTAATCCCAGCATTCGGGAGGCTGAGACCGGAGGATCCGGGTTCTCGGCCAGCCTCAGCTACCTAGTGAGGCACTCCGCAACTTAGTGAGACTCGGTTTCAAAATAAAGAATAAAAAAGTAGGGCTGGAGGTATAGCTCGGAGGTAGAATGCCCCTGAGTTCAATCCCCAGTACCGCAAAAAAAAAAAAAAAAAAAAAAAAAAAAAAAAAAAAAAAAAAAAAAAAAAAAAAAAAAAAAAAAAAAAAAAAAAAAAAAAAAAAAAAAAAAAAAAAAAAAAAAAAAAAAAAAAAAAAAAAAAAAAAAAAAAAAAAAAAAAA
>PVLC010029548.1:0-20147 GCA_004027655.1 Graphiurus murinus
GTCATGATGAGAAACTCTTTCCCTTCCTTCTAATACAATTAGACTGTGACATTGGGTAGATCACTATTCAGTTTTTATATTACTTAAAGCTCTAAATTACACTCATATTTGAGCCTTTTCTATATTCTGTCTATATTTATTTACCTGTACAATTTTCTGCTTTCTCTTGAGTTAGTAAACATTAGATTTTATTTATTTTCCGTGTATCATGACTAATCTAACCCAGTGCTTTTCGCCAGTAGCTTACATGTTTTTCTGGTGTGTTCAGTTGTATTGGGTGTACTGTGAGTTTATCTTCCTTGAGTGATCTCTCCTGGAATTCTCTGATTCTGTTCAGCAAGTGATGTCCTTTTTGTCAGCTGTTCCCTAGGGGCTGCCTCTCTCTGTAGGCAGTTCATACTGTGTTTATCTTCTTCAACACCAATAGGAGAATATATTTTTTTACTTCTGTCTCAGACCTCTAGACCTTTTTTTTTTTAAAGTGATGTCTTACTGCTTTTTAAGGCAGTAAGTAAAGCAGTCCTGTGCTTAGCTCCACCTTCAACTTCACTTCCAGAGTTTATATCACCAGTTCCTGAACCTTATGGGAGATTTTGCTGAATAAATCAGATTGTTTTTTGGCTTCTTCCACTACTGGTGTAGGATTCAGCTATTCAGGGTAAGGTCATAACAGCTGTCTATCCGCTTTCCAAAATCTGAAAATTTGTTACTTTGCCTCTTAGATCCACCCCCTCCCCAATTATGCCTTGGGGGGAAAAATACTCTTCCTGGCATTCTAATGATGTTTTTGAGAGAGCCCGAAGGAAATGTGTTTCATGCACCACTCTTTAATGGGAAGTTTAAATAACGTCTTAATCCCTGCTAACACTGGGATTTACTGTATGCTAAATCTTGTGATTAAAAACGTCACACACACTGTGTTATCTTAATTTTCTTAATCTGTCCAATGGTTTCATATGAGGTTAGGAACTCTCATTTCCCAAGTTGTTTAGATGAGAGTCAAGGCTTAGAGAGGATATCTTGGCTACAGTCACAGCTGAGAAGCACCCAGGCTGGTGTGTTTCAGCTAATGATTTCTCTGCTTTTGCCTTCCCGAAACGCTCCGCCCACACCCCCAGAGAAACACTGCATTCTCCTGTTTCCTAACTCTCGGTTACTTCTGTCATGGCTAGCCTTATTACTTCCTGTGTCTTCATTCACCACCTTTACCCAGTATTAACTTTAGCCTCTTTATCCCAGTGGCTCCACTGCTGAGTCACTTAGACTTCTCATGGCACTGCTGCAGTCACTGTAGTCTCCTGGCTCATCTCTCAACCTCTTCTCTACTGTTCTCCAGTCCTTCTCCATGCTGGTCTTTGAGAATGCAAGCATGATCTGATAGTGAACTTTTTTAAGGAGAAGATCAGCATGCTTGATGTGGCTAGCAGGGCCGCCCAGCGTGAGCTGGCCCATGCCTTCCTCAGTCTGTGGCGGTGCTTCTAGCTTTACCATCTGAGCCGCAGCCATCCTGGCCTTCATCAGAACATCACATATTCGAGGCACCATTCCACTTGGGCTTCGTGCATGCTGCTTTCTCTGTCTGGACAGACCCCATCTTTCCTTCTTAGTTAACTCCTAATCATTCTTCAGATCGCAACTCAAATGTCAGTTCATCAGAGAAGCTTTCCCTGCCCCAAGATTATGTTACATCACTCCTGCTACTTGAATGCTTTTAGAGATCCCATCTTGGACTTTTCCTTTGCTGCCTAGTTTCATTTATACACTTGATTTGTCTCTTTTCTTTTCCTGCTCGACCATAGCTGCTATTGCTGTAGGAGCTATGTCTGTTTGAGTTACAGGTGCATCTACAACATCTTTAAGTAGCATTTTGTACTTGGAATATGCACAGTTCCTACCTGAAGGAATGAATGGGCTGTGGGGAGAAGAATATTTATAGTAGCATGAGCTCCAAGACAGCTTGGCTTCATTCAGGAACTCTTAGATTATTGAAGTATGACAGTAGTAGAGGGTGGGTGTTTGCATTTCATTAGGCAGATGCCTCTTAATTGCAGATACATGCACTGGTGGCTGAAAAGACACACTTGCAAACCTGTTTGTGTGTGCTGCCATGTTTTCAGACAGATGAACAAGCATCTGCCATGAGGAGAGGTTGTGGGAGGGAAGACTCCTTCGCTGCTTCTCACTGCTGAGAATGGGGGATGCAGAAACATGTCTGCTGTCTTGCATCTTAGAGTACTTTCTTGGCTTGTAGACAGGATAATCAGTCTTGATATACTTGGTTCACTTCTGCCCAAAACTCAGCAGCAATCTCTAACTGTTAAGGCCCAGGAAAACCTGGAAGCAGGTGGGAGCTTATCCCAGACACTCCTCTAGGAGGCCTGTACTTCCAAGGAAAGTTTTCCTTTGCCCTCTCTCACACTTTCTAGTACTGAAGGTGACAACTGGAATGGAGTCCTTGAGGAACTCATCTTTTCTTTTTTAATTATTAGTAACTTACTGCTGTTTTTAAAAGTGTTAATCTTAACCTGATTATGAATATCTATTTCATATTAAATACTTAATGTTCAATCAAAAGTATCTTATAAAAATTATTTTGTAATTAAACTAAGGTGTAATATGCCCTACTTTGTAAACATGAAGTCCTTTGTAAACAAGTGATCCTCCTGCTTCAGTCTTCAGTAGCTGGGACTACAAGTGTGTGCCACTGCCCCTGGCTCTGTTTTTCTGTCTTTGCAAAATGAGTACAAAGATGTTTTCCAGAAAACATCCCCACTCCTACAGACCTGTACATTAATCTTAAGAATTTCAGCTGGAGTACACTTCCTGTCATTCTAGTCAGGAAAATGAGGGGAAAATAAAAACACTGGAGTTGGAAAGGGAGTATAGTTGACTCACTGTTGATTTAAAAATTCTGCTACTTAAAAACTTCCTGAATCTGCCCATCCTCTTTATTCCCAGAGGTAGGACCCGTGCCGGGATTTCTTGAGCAGCCTCTTCACTGGTTCCTCCCTGCCTGCCTCCAGTCTTGCTTCCCTCCAATCTGTTCTCTAGATTGTAGCCTTTCTGGTTGTCTTGGAGCATTCATTCTGTGGTCTTCTGCTGCACAAATTCCCACGTGGCTTCTTATGACCTTTGAGATAAAGTTGGGACTTCAGCTTGGCCATCAGACTTTCATGTTTTTTGGTTTTTTTTCTTCTGTTTCTCCAGATCCATCTCTCTGTGCTGCCTGCCTTGCATTTTGTTTTCCAGCCATATTGGACTTGGTTTAGTTCCCAGAAGTCAGCACATGTGTCCTCTATAAAGAATAGCACTCTCTTTGTAACCAAGTCCTATATAATGGTTTGTAGTCAAAGTGCCTTCTGAGAAGCATTACTGAAGCTCTGGACTAGGTAGAAGTCCCTACCGTGTATCCGTGTAGCATGTTGCACTTCTATTGGAATGTAATGCATATATCATTGTACTTGAAAATTAAAAAATAAAAACAAGGCTGGAGTATAGTTCAGAGATAGAATGCCCCTGGGTTCAATCTCCAGAACCAAAAAATATATAAATAAATAAAAACAGTTTCTCACTAAGTTGCAGAGGGCCTCATTAAATTGCTGAGGCTGACTATGAACCTGTGATCCTCCTATCTCATCCTCCCAAGTACTCAAATACAAGCATGTGCTGCCATGCCTGGCTTATCTTTAAACTTTTTAACATTTTTTAAGTGTGTATTTGTCATCTTTCCCACTAGTTAGGAAGATTTTAGAAGTTAGGAACAATGTCTAGCTGATTTAGCACTATTGTATCATTCCTAACCTGGGGTTTGACACATAGAGAGTACTCGGTGAGAATCTAATGAGTTAATAGATTAGTGAAAACCAAAAGCAGATCAGATGAAAAAAGATTTTTGCAATACAACCTTGAAGCTGATTAAAAAAAAAAGTGAGGTATAATAAACATTAGCTTTAGAACTTCATACCAAATTTTTGGAAGGCAAGGGGTATGCATAGCAGTGATGCCATCTGCTCTGTCACAAAGGTTAGTACTTGTGCTCTGCAGGTTTAGGAAGTGCATCCTCAGCTCTGCGGAAACAACAAAGTAAGTTAGTCTGTTAAGGCTTTTTATGTATTACAATCTCCTCTTCCTCCTCATCTTTCTACCTCTGAGCTATCATCCAGCCCTTTTCATTTTGAGACAGTCTTGCTAAGTTGCTGAGGCTGGCCTTGAACCAGAGATCTTCCTGTCTCAGCTTCCCAAGTGCTGGGATTGCAGGTGTGCACCACTGCATCCACCACATCTGGCTAAAGCTTTTTATTTCTTTATTTATTCCTATAATTTTTTTGGTTCTACGAATTGAACCTAGGGGGTGTTCTACCTCTGAGTTAGACATCTGGCCCTATTTTATGTTTTATTTTGAAATAGGGTTTGCTAAGTTCCCGAGAGTCTCACTAAACTGCTGAGGTAGGCCTTGAACCTAGGATCCTCCTGTCTTCAGCCGCTTAAGTACTGGGATTACAGGCATGTACCACTACACCCAGCTAAGGCTTTTCATTTTTAAATATTTAATATTTACTCTGCTGGGAGTCAAGTCTTAAATTATTAAATCAGAGCAGATTTAAACATTTCCATAGAGGAAGGGGGTGGGAGTAGAATGAATTTGTAAGAGTATCATTAGTCCTGAATTATGTTCAAGGAACAAGGTATGGTAAATGAGAGGCTATACTGAGCTACCCCTGTTGTTCCTCAAAAAGGTATAGAATGTTAACAAAGGTCTTTTATTCATATCCCTAACCACATGGGGTCTTGTTCTATATTGCTTACGCTTAGAGGAGAAATTCTACAACAATGACTCTTAGGAGCATAATAACCCTTATTGTTTGGGAAAGAATATTGTGTTTAGATGGTTTATGTAGGATATTAAACACTTTTATTCACTGATTGATTGATTGATGGTGTATAATGAACCCAGGGCCTCATGCATGCTAGGCAAGCTCTTTACCACTGAGCTACACCCCCGGGCAAGACTTTTAGAAATAGCATCAATGCAGTGTTTATCCCTTTGTTTCTTCCAAATCCAGAGAGTTTTATGAGCTTTGTTGATTAGGTAAAGCTATGCCTCTTGGATAGGCCAGAAATAAATCCGTTCTAGATTTCTAAGTTATGTTTTCCTGTAAATAATTAGAAGTTTGTTCAAGATGAGTGTTACTTCAGTGGGTTTTACTTATAGGAGCACCACTACCACCACCACCTGATACCGTGTACAACTACAGATAACACTGAGATGGAAAATTCTTGGTAACTGTTTTCTAAGCTTATTTCTGTTTTCTTTCTTCTGAAAGTGGCTGCAAGCTTTCTTGGCCTGGGGGCAGCATTGAGTAGTAGGTATGCATTTCAAGGGTTATAGTTGAGTTTACTTATCAAGAGGAAGCAGTCACTGGGCTAACTACAATCTTAATCTTATTTCATGCATCTTTGCCCCAAGGCAGAAATTTTCATTCATAGTTTAAAATGAATATAGATCAGATTTGCAGATTTCTTAAAATTTTTAAGATGTAAAGGATGAATTAAGAAAATGCTTGTAGATTGGACAGTATTGGTTGTCAGAATGTTCCAGGACTTTACAGAATTGAGAAACAGAGAGGAGAGGAGGGAATGAGGGAGGAAGGAATCTTTCTTTTTGGATTTTTTTTTTTTTTTTTTTTTTTTTGTGGTACTAGAGATAGAACCCAGGGGCATTCTACCTCCGAGCTACACCCCCAGTCCTACTTTTTATTCTTTATTTTGAAACAGGGTCTCACTAAGTTGCAGAGGGCCTCACTAAGTAGCTGAGGCTGACCGTGAACCCGGATCCTCCGGTCTCAGCCTCACAAGTACTGAGTGTGCCACCACATCTGGCTTGGATATGTTTTTGAGAACATAAAAGAATTTAAGGAAACAACATTCATCCCAGTTCTTAGACCTTCCAGCATATTTTTTACATGGTAGGTTTAGTCATGTCACACATAAACCCTTTCAGTGTCCCAGGAGCCATTGCTGGGAAGTTTACCTATTTCATAGAACTGTTCCTTTGAAAGTAGAGCTGTGCTAGAGTCATGTGTAGGACGCCATCCTTGAAAGAGGCTTGAGATAACTGAGCATCCTTGAATGTAATCTCCTTACTGTGACTTTTACTTCAGCTCCTCTTGACCTTGAAGTACTTTCTATATTGTGCTAAAGAAGTTTAGTCTTAAATTTATCTCTGCCCTGCCTATCTAACCCACCTATGTATTTATATAAACTGAAAATTGAAAAGACAAAAGAAGTCAGGGCCATGGCATGAGTGTAGAATTGCATTTCAAGTTCAGATTATTTGCTTTAGAAGTTTTTGTTATTTCTTTCTTTATTTTGCAGTACTAGGATGTTCTACCTCTTAGCTACACCAGCAGCCCTATTTTTCATTCTTTATTTTTAAACAGGGTCTCACTAAGTTGCGGAGGGCCTCACTAAGTAGCTGAAGCTGGCTGTGAACCTGCGATCCTCCTGTCTCAGCCTCCCTAGTACGGGGATTACAAGTGTGCACCACCACGCCTGGCTTTCTATAAGTTTTTAGGTGATGCTATTTAATGTAAACTTTTTTGCCCTCTTTTGTTTTTGCAATTGTGAGCTGTTCTCTGAAGTTTCAGAATACTTAACTCTGTGTTCTATTTCAGCTCTATTCCTAATGGAGAATTGGAACAGTTTGTTTACAGTAATCAATAGTTATTGATATGAAAATGAAATTGACTTTGTCTATGACCAAAGAAATCTAAGAAGGAACAAAATATTATAATGATGTGGCTACAATCTAATATAATTTGAAGACATTAAAATTGTTTTGAGAAATGTGTTTTGTTTTCTTTTTTTTTGTATTCCTAATTGTTGGTATGGTTACAAAGGAGCAATATAACTGGGCATGGTGGCACAGCCTGTCATCTTTGCCAAAGGATCACAGGTTTGAGATCAGCTTCAGCAATGTAGTCAGATCCTGTTTCAAAATAACATAGAGAAAACAGAAGCAGGAGATGTAGCTTAGTAGTTTGATCTCTAGTACTGGGGCAAAAAAATACATACACACACACACACACACACACACACACACACACACACAACAGTATAACTTCTACATAAAAGGACACAAATAACCTGTTCTTTGTATTTATATAGTATAAGGTAGGTTTGGCTGTATATAACCAAAAAACAAACAACCTACTATCAACACAACTCAAAAATAACTGTAACATAAGCTAAAATTTTATTTCTTACTTGAGTAAAAGAAGTGCAGAGGGACAGTCCAGGGCAAGTATGACTGTTCCTCAAACAGCTGGGCCCAACCTCTCTCCATCCAGGTGTACTGCCAGCCTTCTTGCGAGGTCTCCTTTTGCCTAGGATGGATGCAGGAACTCATGTTCATTGATAAACATTGACCTGGCCATTTGCCTTCCAGTGCAGACATTAACCTGACCGGGCAACATTACAGCTCAGGCATGTAGATTATGTATCCAGGGAAAGTTAGCTACCATTGTCCTGAGGTAGGCACCTCATGCACTCAGCAGACCACCTCCATCCAGCCCAGGTGTTACCCACCAGTTAGCAACATTCACCTTGTCTGAGGTGGGTCAGGAGCAGTACAAGCCATTTGATGAAAAGACTGACCCAATTTCTTCTTTCCTGAACCATATCCTTCAGAGCTTGGACCCTGCTGGATCAGGTTTCTCACTTTCTAATAACACTTATCCACTCAGCATTTAATCTTTGGTCTCTAAGTGTTTTTCTCTTTAACATCATGTGTACCTTCCCTTTTACAAAATGCCCCAAAGTTGCACAGCTCTTTCACTTATACCTCATCAGCTAAAACTTAGTCACATGGTCATATGTGGCTTCAAGGAAGTCTAGGGAAATAGTTTTTTTGGATGGGGGATAATGAACTCAGCAAACAAAATGTGGTTCTTATTAGTAAAGACAGGATAATCAGACTGTGAAACCATCTCAGTGAAAATAATAAATAGTAGCTGTATAATCTCATCAAGGATTATAAACATAAGGTATTGTTGTAGCTGTTTAGATGCTTGTCCCTCTCGCTATGGCTTGATTGCCCCTACTTCTTTTTCCAAAAGCAAAACTAACCATTCTGTCTTTTCCTCTTTTAGGACTTTTCGTGACATCTCTGAAGATTTGAAATCTTCAGTAGACTGATATGGTTTCACTGCAGTGGTTTCTCTAGGAAGTCCCACATTGACAGTGAGTTCAGCTTAGCTGTGGCCTTCTGTCCTTTCAGCTGCGCCTAGCAGGCAGAGCTCAGAAAAGAAACAGAAGCCTCCTGGCCTTAGCTACAGAACACCTGGGAAGATAGAACTCACAGAGGGCTGCTTTGCATTTTACAACACAGCTTGAGAGTTCAGAAGTGTGGCTTGCTCACTTAATTGTTGCTAAGATGGCTCGACAAGTTTCAGTTTATACACTGGTTCCATGGCTTGAAATTTTCCCACTTTGATTATTTCTATTATTATAATATTAGTATTTATAAAGTTATTTTAAGAACTCTAAACTACCTGATAGTAAAAAGTATATACAATAACATTTTCTCCTGCTTTAAGAAATCCATTCTTCAACGTTTCTATGACAGTTACTTTTCAACAAAAAGGACTTTCACTTTGGAGTATGTAGTTCTGTGAGCGGGAAAAATGAATTGTGCTCTTCTGGAACCATGTATTGTGACCTCTTTGAGAAAGAACACATCCTAAGTGTAAGAGATTGATGTTCAGCTGTATGTTGCAACCAGTGGAGACACAGAAAAACTGAAGTTCTTCCTGTTTTTCCTTCTCCTTCCACTCCTCATTATAGTATTGCCAAAATTCTAAAGCTTGGCTGACACATTAAATTGAAATATTTCCTAAGCTGCTATGAATGGTAACAATATGATAGAAGTCATGCTGCCATTGAGTTTTTTTTTCTTTTAAATATTTCAAGTGAAAAATCTCAGGTGTAGTGGTACTAATTTGTTAAATGTATCCCTGTTTCATTATTTGGAACTCTGCCAGCTAGTTGCTTAGCAGTGCAATTTTTTGTCACCTTAGCACAGTGCCTTGCACATACAACTCTAGATGAATGCTTGTTGAATTGAATTGTAACTTTAAAAATATCTCGGATATCACAATAACCAGCATCGTGCTTTATGTTTTATGCAGTCCTTTTGCACATTATTTTCCCACCACGTCACATCAGCATTCATATAGCTATTTTTTTTTAATCTTGCAACAGTTTCATAGGTTCAGAAAAGTGACCAACAGAAAGTCAGAAGTTTAGTGAGATTTGTTCTCAGAACTTTCTGACTGCATAGTTGACACACTTTGCTATACCATAAAGCATTCCTTCTCATATCTTCTCTAGGTTCCCCAATACTATGATCTGGAATAGGTGTTGCTGTGCATTTGTTATACTTGATGACTTGTCCTGCAGTTAGCCACAGTCCTGGGACTAGAGCCCCTCTCTTAAACTTTGTACCCTTCCCACTGTTTAGAATAGTCATCAGTCTTGTGCACTCAAGAAACTGTGGAGTAGAAGGGATCTGTCTGTAAGTGTTGACGATTTGCTTTTTGGAAAACATTTAAAAGAATTTTTTTTCTAAAACATTTCACTAAAAAATTATGTTTTACCTTACAGTAATTCTTGTGCAATTTAAGAAAAACCTCATCTAGAACAGGCTAGCATGATGTCTTTTGGCCGTTGTTGTACAGTATATACATGCAGATCTCTTATTTCTATTATGACTCCTTCAACATTTATAATTTGCTATTCCATTAAGCATTAGATTTGACCACTAAGTAACTTACTATCTTCGTTAGTCAGTTATTCAGCAGTTCACTTGTTCATTAGCACATTTCTTGAGCGCTTGCTGAACTCTAGGCTTCATGCCAGGGACTGTACAGGGTAGTGTAGGAGAAAACTCATAAGGCCTTTCTCACCTTAAATCTTAGCTAGATCATGTGTAATAGTAAATTTAAAGAACTTGCATTAAAAGGGTTAAAAAAGGAAATCAAGTTTGTTTTTATTAACTATATGCTGGTAAGCTTATAGCTATAATGAACACATTCATAAAAGGCAAATATTATACACAGTGAATTAGTGTGCATATACAAATTATGTTCCTCCAGAATGCTGTTAGCTATGTAAAGTGATATTACAAAAAACTAAACTTGAGCTAATGTATGGCTGTTGCTGGGATAATTATTAGTATGAATACCAGGTTCTTAGAGGAGAACTCTAAGAGAATAGTTGACAACTGCCAAAATTAGCAACAGTGAGGTAATATCACCCTGAAATATCGGGTGCAGAGGTGCCGCAGAATGCTACAGTCCTGACCAGGAAACTTGAACTGGTCTGTTGCTACAGCAACAGTCTAAGGACTAGGAAGGTCCACCAGTGGGGGAGGTCAAAACCAGAGAGAAGTGCCCCGGCAAGTGCCCTCAGGTACAGGGAAGAGGTTTTCAGCATTTTCACAGGTCACAGGTATAGAACAGTTGGTATGAAAAGGTAGTAATGCTAAGCTCAAGTCTCAAAGATAACCTGTTCTGAAGAGTCTCCATCAGAATTTAACCTAGAAAGAGGAAGTTTCCCTAGGAACACACAGTGCATGAATGAAGTAGAAGTTGAATACAGAAATCTGTCACAGTATCTTGCATTTTATAGGTGTATTAAAGATTAGTTTCAAGTTCACTATTCAGTTGTGAACTGAATGTTGGGGTGCAGGGAGATAAAAGCTGTGCACACATATGTGCTCCTCTCTTCCAAGAGAGAACAAAGCATAGGATTTTCAACATAAATTTCATGTCATACAAGTCCTTGAATCGCATACTCTGTTCCTGGAAGTGGTCCCTGTTAGACTGCTTTAGATGTTTGTCTTAGATACTGTCAAAACTGCAGGTTATCCTAATCCCCTCTTCCATGAGAGACATTTAGCTAGCGCTTTTCCTTTGGCTTCCAAGGCTAGTGTGGGTTGACTCTTGACTCTGGACTTGTTACATGGAGGCCCTGAATTCAGACAAACTGTAGCCTTCGGAAATGGCAGCTGCTTATTCCAGCTAAAGAGCTGCTAAGGGCTTGCAGGTGAGGTCTTCTGGCTAACTTTGGTCTCAACATGAATCCTTGTGATTTTTCAGGACTTTCTAGTACCTCTAGTTCCCACTTTGGTTAAATCAGTGCTTCAGGAATGTATTACTGTTGGGTTAGAAATACTCATAAGTATTCAGGCCATGAAGGGTTGATTAGAGCAAATTACTTTAGGTGAGCTAGCTATCCAGAGATTTCAGCCTAAGGGTTTGTATGAAAAACCCCTCAGGACTTCCCATACTCCAACCCTGACCTTGCAGTCTCTTCTGAGGGTTTCCCCAAACGCCTACTTGACAATAAGTCTTCAAGTGCCCTTTAACAGTGGAAATAGCTTCCGGTAACATACTCCCTGTTAGTTCCAGCTAAGAACAAGTATCTTTTCTTTTTTTTAAATCAATTTGTTGTCTTTATACACTTGGCCATTAAAATATATTCATTTCATTAACTTACTGATTATTGAGAACCTAGAAGAAAATACACTTATCTGAAGCTACTAAGCAGTTTTTGATAATTTAAACATAATCAAGAAAATTGTAAATCGGGTGTTCTTATTTACTAGAGTTATAGAAGTTCTGTGCTAGAATGGGCTGCAGATAATTAGGAAATCCTGTCATTTTCTAGAGAAAGAAATTCCTAAGTTAAAGTAGCTTCACACACACACACACACACACACACACACACACACACACACAGAGTAACAATTCAGAGTGGAATTCAGTTCTTTCTTAATATTGTTTGAGGTACTGGTGATTGAACCAGGGGTGCTCTACCACTAAGCTATACCCCAAGTCCTTTTTAATTTTTTGAGACAGGGTATTACTAAGTTGCTCAGGCTATTCTCAAACCTAGCAACTTTCTGACTCAGACTCCCAAGTACCTGGGATTACATGTGTGCATCCTTACTTCTGCGCCTTTTCCCTCTCAGTTCATGTTCTTCCCCTTCCTCAGAGTTGAGCAGCTTTTGGCAAAATGCATTTCATGTAGCAGTAGTTTTAAGAGATTCTAATAGATGTATGAGAAAATGAGTGTGTGTGTAAGGAGATTCTATAGCCAATTAAAACTGAAGAATACTGAGTTTGTTTCCTTTCTGTGGGCCTTCTAAGAGTTCTTCACCTACGCCACATTATGAATTTGTAAGAGGGGACAGAGACTGTGTTTGACCATAGATTGTACCCCCTTCCTTTCCTTCGAGCATCTCAGAGGATTATGGGTCCTTTGGGAAATAAAGCTCTTGATCAAGTTTACAGCTCTTTTAGCAAGGTATCTCTAGTGGAAATAATAGTGAATCTATTACTGTGATACCATACCATCCCTATTAGATCTCACAGTTGAGTGAGATACTAGAAAGAAAGCATAATTGCTCTAACTATACTTAAAAGTATAGAGTTTCTTTTCCACCTATGGTGTGTAAAATCAGTGTTTGTGTTTAATTTTGTAAGTTTTTCAAGGATCCATGGATGTGCAAATGCAGTGGTGATACATTGATAATTACATTTTAATAAAGTTTTTGTATGGCACTTTATAGTTTTCAGACACCTTTGGGAACAACCTTGTGAGCTAGGCAGTATTATAGTCATTGCAGATGAGGCAGTGCAGGCACTGAAAGGTTTTTTTTGTGTGTGATTTTCCCCTAAGTTTGTAGTACAAGAAGAAGGGGCCACAATTTGGTTGTAGAACTTCTGGCTGTAGGTCCAGAGTTCTTTTTTCCGTACCCGGTCTCTTATTCTTCTAGCTTTATATTTTACAATGAAAGATATAGAAGCAAATCTTAAAGTAACATCATTTGGCTTATTATGAAGTACCTTTTATTTGGTATTGTAGTGACCCAAAAGTGTAACTCTTACTGTTGCTGTCCCAGAGAAAAACACTTTGTCTTTTGCAGTGCTACTTGTTTAGGTGACTGGAGCATATTTCAAATACCATTTGGATTGTGAAACTGAGATTGGACATATAGTTGTAATTATGTAACTCAAAATGTATCTTCAGATTCTCAGGCAAAGGAGCAGTGGTTTAAAGTCTACAAGAGTATTCAAATACGACAATAATATTCTTTATTCTTACACAAATGCTGTTTCTTAGCTTTAACTTGCTTTGACAACTCACGGATGTAACTTCTTTGTAAAATGTAAGATATTTATATTTTGAAATAAAATGACTAGTGTTGAATGGTAAACTCAGCCTCCTGTCTCTTGAAATTTAATGTTTAGCCATACTTCCATTTCTACATCATGTCTCTCAGGCCTCATATCTTACCTTTCTCTTGGGCAACAGTACTACACTGAATTGTTTGAAGTCTGATCAACCTATGTGAGGGAGGTGCGTCTGGGGAGTAGATGCAGGACACCTTAAAGGTGCTTAAAGGAGCCGGGCGTGGTGGCGCACGCTTGTAATCCCAGCATTCGGGAGGCTAAGACCAGAGGATCCAGGTTTGTGGCCAGCCTCAGCTGACTAGTGAGGCACTCCGCAACTTGGTGAGACTCGGTTTCAAAATAAAGAACAAAAAATAGGACTGGGGGTATAGCTCGGGGGTAGAATGCCCCTGAGTTCAATCTCCAGTACTGCCAAAAAAAAAAAAAAAAAAGATGCTTAAAGGGGTACACGGTTGAGGCCAGAGCCCTCAGTGTTCTGGGGAAGGTGACCTTATGGTAGATAAGGAGGTGGTGAGGTGGGTGGCTGGGGAGTAAGAATTAAAAGGCCAGAGTTGAATTAAGGAACTGGACTTTGAATAAAGAGAAAAGTCTAAGCATGGCTATCTTCACCAAAGACAGCTGTACAGGTCTGGGTGACGAAGCTGAACCAACAAGTGGAAGTATCATGAAGCACATTTCAACAGTGCCTGGGAAAGAGCTTGAAGGTACCCAGCTTCAGTCCGACATGATGAATGGAGGAATGAACCTGTCCAAAGTATAGGAGTGGACTAGCCGACCTCAGATTCTTTTCTACCCAGATAGGTTCTCACTGGCAAATAGGACATTTCACAAAACAGTTACCCATGCATCTCAGTGTTTGCTGAAGTCTTGAACTCCTTCACAGGGTACATACTTCTGACAGCTTCCTTTTGACTTGGTTTCTGGAAACGAGAGAAGAAGTGTTCTGTTACCTCCCACTACGGGAGGCTTTTTGTAAACTCAGGTTTGGGCTCCAAGAACTGATTCTTAGCTTTATGCTTAAGTAGCTTCAGTCAGAAATATATAGTGATGGCCTTTTCATTCAATGAACTATTAAGTTGTACCTGGCACTGAAGAAAAAAATTTGAAAAAGTTTAATAATGACAACGCTTTTTCCATGTTTAATACTTGGTGTATACCCAAATATTCCTTATACAATTACATTGCCAAATGTTTCAATTTCAATATGAGTCAAAGTGTAAGAAATGTAAGATCAGAAAAATAAGAGTTTGGGGCAGGGCAGGGAGACCTCCCTGAGAAGTCCAGGAAGATGATTCCTGGTCAGATTCCATTCCAGGGTAGTGGCGCTGCCCCACAGACCTGACTCTGGTACTGCTGTAACAATCTCAAACCCAGTGCCAGTTTCCAGAAATCTTAGAGGGGATTTGGAATTGAAGAACAAGTCACCCATCAGAAGGACTGGAAACTTTGCTTAGGGTTGATTGTCCTCTCTATAAGCGACCACGTGGCCGTGAGAGGCTCTCAGGTGTCTAGTTTCTCCTGGAGGGGAGGTGTCGGAATTCTCTGCTGGGAGGGGGCGGGGCCGTATCGGGGCGGGGCCGCACCGCGTTCCCGGATTGGAGCCGGTGGGGCGTGGGGCGGGGCAGAGGCGGTGGGGGCGGGGCAGAGGCGGCGCCGGTGCAGCGCTGCAGCCGCGGACCCGCGGGCTGGCTGGCTGGCTGGCTGGCGGGCGGCGGGCGGCGGGCCCGCACTGGCGCGGAGAGCGCGCTGCGCGACGGGCGCGGGACCATGGCCGCCTGTGCCGGCCCCGCCGGCGCCGGAGCACTCCGCGGCTCCAGCCTGTCGGGCTTCGCCTTCGACTCGGGACTCGAGATCAAAACTCGCTCGGTGGAGCAGACGCTGCTCCCGCTGGTTTCTCAGGTAAAGCGGCGCTCGCGTGGCCCGCGATGGCGGCGGCGGCGGCTTGCTGGACCCCGGCCGGCGGGCGGGCGACAGCGCTGCGGCGCGGGGTCCCCGCCTGCTTGGGGCTCGTGGGCCGGTAGAGGCCGCGGCGCCCGGAGCGCGGACGGCCCCAAGCGCGGCGGCGGGGGCTGCGGGACCGCGGTCCGGGGCCCAGCAGGTGCGTCGCCGGCCTGTGTCCCGGGACCCGCCTGGGGGCTGCGGCTCGGGTCCCGGCTGATCGAGGCTCCCTCGGCGAGGTGAGCACCTGAGCCCAGCTCCGGGGACAGAGAGGACCCGCGCGGCGCCCCCCCTGGCACCCGGGGCTCTTCTGGCTGCCGCCTGTCCACATCCCAGGCCAGATCGCGGACCGTGGGCTCCGACTGGGTCATCCTACCAGCCCCTAGTCCAGCGTGCTCTCCCGAGGCCTTTGTCCCTTTGCTTGCCCGTGTGTGGGCTCGCCCAGCTCTCGATCGCTCCGGCCACCCTGCCCGGTCCCCTTAACCTGCCTGCCCAGGGCTATCTGCGCTTGTCCGGCTTCTCGGAAAAGTGACAGGAAGGACTGTCTCAGAGTTAATCCGGATGCACACCTTTTTGCCAAGTCCCAACTGGGATGGGTGCCTTACTGAATTTGTCGGGCATAAACAGAAGTCAGGAATCAGCTAACTGATTCCCTTAGTTTAAAAAAAAAAGTTTTTGCTACTCTGAGCTGAGGGATACGTAGCCCGAGGGCTAGAATTCCTCACTTAGATCTATGGTATTGTGCCAAGCACTGCAAGGAGAGAATTCTGTGCCTCCTTCAGCAGCGCGTTGGCAATGTGTGACTCATACCTAGGTTGTAACATCTTTGGTGACTCACACCAGTTTTGCCAAGATTTTAGAGGTAAAGGAATCTTAAGTTATCTGACTCTAAATTAAAAAATTCTTTCTTACAGCATCCTTGACACCTGGCCACCAGTACCCCGCTTAAACATGTTCAGCGATGGGGAGGCAGTAGCTGGTCTGCAGAATTTTAAATACTTCCTCTTCTCCATACCAGCCTTGCAGATATTTGAATACAGCAGTCACACATGTCCCTAGATTTCTGTTATATTGATTAAATAAACAGCCGCATTGTCTTCACCTGTTTTACATGGCCAGCAGAGATGTGATGAATACACTGATGGTCCCTGGTTCTCTTCCCCTCCCTGTTTGATAGAGGCACAGACCAGTGGGAAGGTGTACTGGGATTCTTTGGTAATATCTGCACCACCCTTCCACTTCCCCCCCAAAAAACCACCTCCACCAGTACAACCACAACCCAAAGTAAGAAATTCTGGAGTTTTAAGAGATAGCAATAGAGCAGTGGAGTGGATACTATTTTATCTATTTATTTAATACTGTTATATGCTAGCCTGTGTTCTAAGTATTTTGTAAATATTAACTCATTTAATTCTCATAACAATTCTCTGAGGTAGATATTTGTTAATTCTCATGAAATACATGAGAAAGTAACTTGTCAAAGGCTTTCAACTCTAAATGCCAAACTGGGATTTGAACCCGGCAGCCTAGCTCCAGATCTATGATTTTAGCTACTACTATATGCTGTGTGCCCTCTGCAGATTAGAGGCAAAGATGAGGTCAGATTCTCATATATAAAGAGAAAAAGGAAGTCCGTATTGGAAAAAACAAACAGGAGAATTGTGATTTGAAGAAATGATAACTTTTTATAGTATCTGCTACAAATGTATCAGCTCTAAGGAGCTACATTGTTTAATTTTGGGATAAAAGAGTAGGGAGGGAAAGTGAATTGCTGCTGACAGTGAGTTAAGGAGGTCATTGCCTAAGGGGAAAAATACCTGCTTTTCCCCCCCCTCTTTCCCTATTAAAGCCTTGTTCAGAGCCACTTCTGAGTATCTGCATCCTACACATTATGTATCCACAGCTGTATCTATCACAATACCATAGCTGACATTCCTAATAATTGTCCTCAACAAGAAAAAATTAAATTTCACTTAATATCAAGAAATGTATAAAGCATGGCCAGACTAGTCTGTTAACATGGAAAGGAAGTTTGAAGTACAATTTTGAATGCTTTCAAAGTTTGAATATTAAGAGATTGAAACTGGAACTCTCTAAAAAAATCATCTATCCAGAAATCTTGCTCTTCTAGGGATGTTGCATTATTCTCCAGTTCATTTTTAAAATATCTCATCCACAGGATATTTTAAGCACTTTAAGCAGGGACTTATTGTATGCTTACTAGTTGCTGCTTTTTAAGGGGCATGTATTCCAGTTGGTAGATAGAACATGTATAGAATGCCAAGTATGAAATGAACATCATCAATAGTAAGTGCTTTGAGAGCTCAGAGAAGGCATGGATAGCTGGGTGTGGTGGCACAGGCATGCAATCCCAGCTACTTAGGAGGCGGAGGCAGGATGATTGCAAGTTTGAGGCCACTCTGGGCACCATTGCAAGACCATGTCTCAAAAATTTTTTAAAAAGTAAAATAGTAGAAGGGGATTGGGGAAGGGATGGGAATGAGAAAAAAGGAGGATTGAGGAAGGAAACAATTTAAAGAATATTATGACAATATATGAAGGTATTACTACCAATTTCACTAACATGTACAGGGAGGGAAGAAGGTGGAGTGGGGAGAGATTTGGAAGAAAATACACCAAAAGCTATGTGCATGTGTTTGTATCACATTGACCCTCACTATCATGTATAAAAGTATAAAAATTTTTTTTCCTGCAGTACTGGGGATTGAACTTGGGGCATTCTACCTCTGAGCTACACCCCCAGCCCTATTTTTTATTCTTTATTTTGAAACAGTGTCTCACTAAGTTGCAGAGTGCCTCACTAGGTAGCTGAGTCTGGCTGCGAACCCGGATCCTCCGGACTCAGCCTCCCAAATGCTGGGATTACAAGTGTGTACCACCATGCCTGGCTATAAATTTTTTTAAAAAAGGAAAAAGCAAAAGGCATGGATAAATCAGGAATGATGCTTTGGAGGAGACAGGGTCTTGAGGTAATGAAATAGATTTAGCATTGTAAAGTTGTTTGGTTTTCTTTTGTGGTACTGGAGATTGAACCCAAGGACATTCTGCTTCTGAGCTACATACCCTACCCTGTTTTATTTTTTATTTTGAAACAGGGTCTCCCTAAGTTGCAGTGGAACTCACTAAGTTGCTGAGACGAAGTTGCTGCACTTCTGTCTCAGCCTCCCAAGTACTGGGTTTACAGGTATGCACCACCACGTCCAGCTCATCTCACCTTCTCTGACTTCAAGTGAAAAGTCCTCGGTTACCAGTCTCATTCCAAGAATGTGAGGTTGTGTCAATGTACAATTTTCTTCCTTCACAGGCTGGAGTAACAACAGATGCGGAAAAAAACATTCAATTACATGTAGCTTCTAATCACGATAAAAGGTATTTGGCAAGAATACCTTTCATAGAGCATTTACGAAAAACTTATAGTTAACATCATAGCAACAAATGTAAAACAAACATTTCCTTTAAAATAAAAAACAAGAGAAGGATTCCTATTATTACAGCTTCTATTTAACCTGTACTAGAAATCCTAGCCAGTGCAATAAGACAAGGAGAAGAAATAAAAGGCATGGAGATAGGAAAGGAAAAAATAGAGTTATATTGTGATATAATTATATAGAAAACTTAAAAGCCTAAATAAATTGTAGTAATTAGAAATGTTTAGTGAGTTCACAGAATATGGACTACTAAAGTCAATTGCATTTTTCTACAGAAAAAATAATTCTAAACCTAGTTATAGTAACAAGACAGCAAAACATGAGGTTCCTATAAACAGTATATATGTGTATACATACACATACACACACACACACACACAGTTATGCAAACTTAATGAAGCAAACTTAAAACTTTTATTAAAAGTCAAAGTAGATATAAAGAAATGAGAAAAATACTATTTTCATGCCTAGATGACATGATGTTACAGTCATATATCAATTTTTCCTATTGACCTACAAATTAAAGGAAATTCCAATTAAAATTTGAATAGGATGTTTAGGCAGAATTTGATTAGAGTAATTCTAAAAATTTGTATGAAAGAACAAAGGGTCAAGAATAGCCAGAAGGGAAACAATGTAGATGGACTTGCTCTACCAGATTTCAAGACTTATTATGAAGCTATAATGTGGAAATAAGAACAAGGAGGACAAAATAGACCAGCAGAGCACAATAGAGATCCCTGGAGCAGATCCACAGGCTTGGAAACTTGCTAAATAACAATTGGCATTGCTAGTCAGTGGGGGAAGGGGAGAACTTAAAAAAAAAAAAGAAGCTGTGATAATTTGTTATCTAAATAGAAATATATGAAGTTGGAACTCTCACACAGATCTCATGGGGAAAAAACCAATTCCAATAAACAAAGGAAAAAACAGAGAGAGAGAAATAAAAAGCCCAAAAAGAAATAAAGAGCCAGGCATAGTGGCACATGCTTGTAATCCCAGTACTTGGGAGGCTGAAAACAGAGGATCCAGGTTCACAGCTAACCTCAAATGCTTAGTGAGGCTCTCTGAAACTTAGTGAGACCCTGTTTCAAAATAAAGAATAGAGCTGAGTGTGGTGGCGCACGCTTGTAATCCCAGCATTTGGGAGGCTGAGACTGGAGGATCTGGGTTCTCAGCCAGCCTCAGCTACCTAGTGAGGCCCTCCACAACTTAGTGAGACCCTGTTTCAAAATAAAAAATAAAAAATAGGTCCTGGGGTATAGCTCAGAGGTAGAATGCCCCTGAGTTCAACCCCTAGTACTGCAAAAAAAAGAATAAAAAATAGGCCTGGGGGTGTAGCTTGGAGGTAGAATGCCCCTAGGTTCAATCCCTAGTGCCACAAAAAAAAAAAGAAAAAGAAAAAGAAAAACAATTCAAGGAGGATCAAGGACAAAAATATGAAAGTAAAAACTTAGAAACTTTTAGGGGAAAAATAGGGCAATCTTTTTTTTTTTTTTTT